>JBBPBX010002291.1:64528-92166 GCA_038048925.1 Garcialebias charrua | reverse complement strand
TTCGGCTGTTGAACTGGACCGTTGACGCTTGGTCCAAGTTCTCAGCTTCAAAGAGAAAGTCCATTCATGTCAACTTTCTTCCAGCAACTACTGAAGAGAAGTTAGATGTGAAGGTTTTAACTGAGACGTGACCCAGAAAACGTGTTATTTTCTGATTGGCCGGATGGCATCAGAAGTTGATGTGAGAATGACATCAACACGTTGAAAGGGGGTCAAAAGATTAGTTTGTCAGAAAGATAAAGTGTTAGTTTCAGATGTCAGCATTTTATGATAAAACTGATTCCTTTGCCTTAACACTTTAAGCAAAATACTGTTGGTTTGATTAAAACAACGTCATTAAGCATCACATATGGGACCTATGTTAATGATAATAGCAAAAACAGATATTATTCATCTGATTATTAATTAGGACAAAAACAAAAGTTTCTTCTGAGGAGATTGTCCTGAGCTCAAACTAAAATGAGATAAACAGCGTCACTGAATCTTCACTGTAGGTTTGAGGAGAAATCCTTCATGAATAACATTTTGAGAAAATGTCCAGTTTGAATTAAATAGTCCTTGACTATCAAACATTAAATGTACTAATGCTTATACAAATAACACAAGTTATTCATTGATGACATTTGAATTAACACAAATTAAAAGAAGTCTCTGGATGACTTAATTTATGATGTTTGATTCAAATTAAAAGTAATAAAAGTATTATTGTCCCTTCAGGAATAACTCCCAAAAAGTTCATTACTGAGAACGATCAGAGACGTGCTTCAAACTCAAGGTTGTATCACTACACTTCCACTGAGCACTACCTGGTGGTGAGTTGGCTCAGATGGTGGGGGAGGATGCTGGTCAGACCTGGAAGGCCCAAGCGTATTGTTAGGGTCTGCTGGGAACGCCTGGCAGAGTCTCTTGTGAGACGGAGCTGTAACTCCCACCTCCAGGAGAGCTTCGAACAGGTTTCGGGGGAGGTGGGGGACATTGAGTCCGAGTAGGCCATGTTCCGCGTCCCTCTGTCGAAGCATCTTATTGGAGCTGTGGCCGCAGTGTTTTCGGTGCCTGTCTTTGCGGTAACCCTCAAACCCGGTGGTGGACACCGGCGGTGAGGGATGCTGTCAGGCTGAAGGAGTCCTATCGGGTCTTTTTGGCCTGTGGGACCCCGAAAGCAGCTGATGGGTACCGGCAGTCCAGGCGACATGCAGCTCGGGTGGTTGCTGAGGTAAAAACTCTGGAGTGGGAGGAGTTCGGAGAGGCCATGGAGAATGACTTGCATATGGCTTTGAGGCGATTCTGATCCACCATCTGGCATCTCGGGGGGAAAAGCGGTATGCCACCAACACTATTTATAGCGGGGGTGGTATGCTGCTAACCGCAACTTGGGATGTCGTGTGTCGGTGGGCAGAATACTTCGAAGACCTCCTCAATCCCACTGACACGTCTTCCACTGAGGAAGTAGAGCCTCCAGGGGGACTTTGGGTCGGGCTCTCCAATCTCTGGTACTCGGGTCACAAAGTGTAAAGCTCCTTGGTAGCAGGGCCCAGGGGTGGATGAGATTCGCCCGGAGTTCCTTAAGGCTCTGGATGTTGTGGGGTTGTGTTGGCTTACATGACTCTGCAATATTGCGTAGACATCGGGACAGTTCCCCTGGATTGGCAGACTGGGGTGATGGTCCCCCTATTCAAAAAGGGGGGCCGTAGAGTGTGTTCCAACTACATGGGGATCACACTCTTAAGCCTCCTTGGTAAGGTCTATTGTGGGGTTCTGGAGAGGAGGGTCCATCGGATAGTCAAACCTCAGATTCAGGAGGAGCAGTGCGGTTTTTGTCCTTGTCGTGGACCACTGAACTAGCTCTACACCCTCAGCAGGGTCCTGGAGGGTACGTGGGAGTTTGCCCAACCAGTCTACATGTGCTTTGTGGACTTGGAGAAGGCGTTCGACCGCATCCCTCGGGGAGCCCTGTGAGGGGTATTCCGGGAGTATGGGGTACCAGGCTTTTTGATACGGGCTGTTAGGTCCCTGTACGACCGGTGTCAGAGCTTGGTCCGCATTGCCGGCAGTAAGTCGCGCTCGTTCCCAGTGAGAGTTGGACTCCACCAAGGTTGCCCATTGTCACCGATTCTGTTCATAACTTTTATGGACAGAATTTCTAGGCACAGCCAAGGTGTTGAGGGGATCTGTTTTGGTGGCCTTAGGATCACATCTCTGTTTTTTGCAGATGATGTGGTCCTATTGGCTTCATAAGGTCGTGATCTAGGTGGTTTGGGCGTAGGCGGGAGAGTACGCTGGCATGACGTTCGCGTTGTTCGCCGCTTCTCCGCGCTAAGGAGTTATTTTATTTTATTTTACTAGACACCTTTTCATTTTGAACATTTATCTAGACCTTTTCTGTTCAGTGGCTTTTTAATTAAGGACTCTACGGACAGCTGTCATGTCTGACTGCGCTGTGGCTCTGCTAACGTCGCACGTTGCCGGTCAAAGCAGATGGCCGCTTGTCCTGAGCCTGGGTCTGCTGGAGGTTTCTTCCTTTTAAAAGGGAGTTTTTCCTTTCCGATGTTGCCGCTGTGCTTGCTCAGGATGAGAGACTATAGCCAGGCCAAGATTTGACTTGTCTGCTCGATTCCTTGAATGGATAGCTTTACTAATCAGTGTTTTGGCGGATGGGTACGCTGGCGTGTTGTCGTGTCGTCACCGCTTCTCCACGCAAAAAGAAATTATTGATTCACTTACCTACTGCCTTTGTCAACCTCAATCCCGTGTCATCTGGACTGTTCTGGATTTTCCCCTGTGCTCCTTTTCGGGGTATGCTCATTCAAGTTACATCTCACTGTTTCTTGGTTATTTTCTTCGGAGCCGTGGGTCTGCTGTTAGCGGCTAGCTCTGTGCTAGCTCCGTCTCATAGCTGCTTGAATCTTAACATCTTCTGTTTCTACCACCTAACAACTGGGACTTTTGCATAGACCTCGTTACATCCATAGAAGCTCTCGGAAGAAATTCGCTTACTCTCGGCAACTGGGTCGGACTCGATTTCTTTTTTCCGCTTGGTCCACGCGACGTGTAGCACCTCGATTACGTCATCAGAACGCTGCATCTGTGGTCTCTTGTAGTCCACAGCACACGAAGTGGCAGGGAGAACGTGGAGTGGACCTCAGTTTGCTTAAATCGGTTCTACAGGCGTCCAGTCGCCAGTCCAACTAGTATTAAAATAAAACTTTTCAATGTACAATCACTATCCAACAATCTTTTAAACACTATCCACCTTTCTGATCTTAGTTGATATTATTATTTGATTTTACTTGATTTTATCACTTGTTTTATTTTTTGTTCTTTGATCTTTGTTGCACTTTGTAGCACTTTGAGATTTTTATTAATGAAAAGTGCGTTATAAATTGAATTCATTATTATTATTATTATTATCTACAACTTTCACGGGAGCGGTTTGCAGCCGAGGCCATGGTCTTGAGCCGGAAAAGGGTAGAGTGCCCTCTCCGGGTCGTAGAGGAGGTCCTGCCCCAGGTGGAGGAGTTTAAGTATCTTGGAGTCTTGTTCATGTATGAGGGACAAATGGAGCGAGAGGTCGATAGGTGGATAGATGCAGCGTCGGCAGTGAAGCGGGCGCTGTACCTGTCTTTCGTGGTGAAGAGAGAGCTGCGTCAAAAGGCAAAGTTCTTAATTTACCGATCGATCTACCTTCCTACCCTCATCTATGGTCATGAGCTTTAGGTTGTGACTGAAAGAACGAGATCCGGATACGGGCGGCCGAAAATATTGAGATATATATTGTATATTGCGATTTATCTTTAAAGTATTGAGATATATATTGTATATCATGATTTATCTTAAAATATCAAGATATTCATTTTGGTCCATATCGCCCAGGCCTATAAACCAGCCTTTTCTCCCTTCTTTTGTTTTTTTTTAAATTTGAACTCTCACTGGGTTACTGTTTGGATTATTAGAGGTTTATTTTGTTGTTTGTTTCCACAGCCATCTCCTGAGTACCCAAATTATCAATACTTATGCAAACTTTGCTCTGTGCACATCGATAACATCCAAGGAGCCTACAAACACATCAAGGAGAAGAGACACAAGAAGAACTTAATGGTTTGTGGGATTTTTAAACATTTGTTTTCAATCTTCACCAAGTTACTCGTAATGTGTGGGTTTTATAGCTCACACCTTCTAGTTTGTGGTGCGTTAGGAGAAACAGGAGGAGAATGAGCTGCTCGCCATCCCGCCGCCTTCCCCCGCCCAGCTGAGGGCGTTGGACGCCGCCGTTCTGGAAACCGCCCATCAGCACGGGATCTCAGAGGAGGACTTCGAGGCTCGGAAGGCGGTGGTGTCGAGGATGGAGGCGATTGTCACTAGGCACCTCTCAGGTTAACACCCAGTTAAAATGTGACGTTAAACACCTTCAGAAGTATTTTTGTCCTGTTCAGGTAGGATTTTTTGGTTTTCCAGCTTGTTCCCTTCGCCTCTACGGTTCGTGTCTGGCCCGTTTTGCTTTCAAAACGAGCGATATCAACATCGATGTCACCTTTCCTTCCACAGTCAGTCGGCTTCTGTTTTACAAAACATTTGTGCGTTTGTTTTTCTGTGAACCGGTGGTAATGTGTCCTCTCTTCTGGTCAGATGACCCAACCTGAAGTCCTGATTCAGGTGCTGGAAATCCTCAAAAACAGCCGTAAGTTTTGCTCGTATCTTTTTCTCAGCTCGGCAGATTTTGATTTGTTATCGGTCATAGAAATAATAAAGTCCGTCTTTATTTATTGTCTTTAGCTGAATTTTCGGAGGTTGAGTCAGATTTTCATGCCAAAGTTCCCGCTGTGTTGTGTCGGGATCGGAGCAGGTGAGCATTCAGTATAAATTTGTTTTTTTTTTTTCACAATGTTTTTATTGATGAGGAAATATTTTAAAACACATCCAGCTGTCCTATTTTGGTGGATTTATGAAACTACAGCCATCTTTCTTCGATTTACACTCACCTGAGTTGTTAGGGGACCCCTGCAGTTTGATGTTATAAAAACTGAATCCTCTGATAAAATAAGGTAACGACTGGGAGAACTGGGTTCGGTTGAGGCTGTGGCCAGTCGTCGTCTCAGGTCTGACTTCCTGTTGGTTCCTCTGTTCTGTGTCCCTGCGCAGCGGCCTGCCGTGTAAAGTGAGTGCAGGTAATGGCATCGCCTGTCTCACCACCAGTCACTTGGCAGCCTTGGCTAAACTGGAGCCCAGACTGGTTCCGCTGGTGCTGGCCTTCCGCTGCTGGGCCAGGGTAAGGCTGTGACCAAAACAACTTAAACCCTCCTTGGACTCGTGTTTTTTAACGTTTTACAGAAATTTTTAACCTAAAGCGTTGATCAACACTTTGAAGACTTAAAAATAGAACATTATTTCAAACTTGCATTTTAATTATAATTTTTTTGTATTTTCATAGATATTTTACAAGCGTAACATCAAATAACATACAAAGCAGGTCCAGATTATAAAAAAAGGTATTTTTTTCTGGTATTTGGACGTTTTCTCTCCAGCTGTGTCACATCGACTGTCAGGCTGAAGGCGGCATCCCTTCGTACTCCTACGCCCTGATGGTCATCTTCTTCCTGCAGCAGAGGAAGGAGCCCATCCTCCCCGTCTACCTGGGCCACTGGGTGCGTGAATTCACTTTGTGCTTCTTTCATTTAACGCATACAAAATATTTTCTTGGCAAACAAAACAAATTGTTTTGAAAAGTTCAGCGTCGCCTCCTTCCTCTTTCAGATAGAAGGTTTCGATGTGAAACAAGCAGATGAATATCATCTAACGGGGATCGTTCAGGAAACGTTTGTCAAATGGGAGCGAAGACGACCGAGTGCCTCAGGGGGACGAGGGGAGAACCACAGCGAGGCCAGGGGAGACGGCAAACCCAAACCAGAACCGAGTAAATGTGATGCTGCTCATCCTTCGGTGGGACAGGTGAGTTCTCCTTTACTTCTTTCCTTGAGGGTCATTCTGTCACACGTGGCTTCAGGATTTGGTGATTACGTAAATACACAACTGTTTATTTGTTTATCTGGTAACACTTCACAATAAGGTTCACACAATTTGCTTAACTGCTAGGGAACACCTCAGGGATGAATCAAGAGCTAATGAAACTGAGGAGAAATTCACCATGTGGGTTCTGAATAAACCCTGCACCAGTTAGGTCAAAGCTCGCAATTGTCAAAAACCAGTTTCCCACCGATTTTATTGGATTTTCTCTTTTGTAAACATATTGATGAAAGACATACAGTAATCAGTTTCATCAACTTGTACTGGTGTCATCTTAACTATATCTGACTATCACTTACTGATACCAAATCATTGCTTGGCTATTAGGAACGCTTTAAGGAGAGCTGACACAAAATGGCGACCAGTTTCCTCTGTGGCTTTGACCAGAGGGTCTCTTAGTAAAATCACACAACACAGCGTTCTTTTAGCAGATCAGAGAGCAGGTTTAACCCTTTATTTAAGCTCAAATGCACTCTCTAAAGCTGACCAACGAACTTTCGACAAAAAAAAAAACCTTTCGACAGAACACAGCATTTTGCGCATGCGTCTGAATATGAGTATGGCAAGCCGGCCGTAGTTAGCTTGTAGCTCTGCTACTTAGCTCTCGAAAAAAGGACTTTTCCCGAAGGTTCCCCCTTCGGCTAAATACATAAAGGAGGTACATGCCTGCTGGATGGATACTAAGGCTTTTTCACGACCGGCCGCAGATGGCAGGGCCCTGGCAGCCATGCAGGATTCATTCAACACTCAGTTCATATACAGTAGTTCCCTCTATAGAGAACTGTGCACACTCGGGGGTGGGGGGTCTGCCAAGGATGGCCAGAGGCGAATCCAGAGCCCTAAAATGATGACAGAATGTTTATTCCGCTGGGTTCCTCTGAAAAGTCAGTGGAATTCCTCAGTAGCAGGTTTGGGAGGGTGAGAGCATCAGGTTTACAAAACTTCTCAGGCGTGTTGAGATAAGACGGCCTGTTAAGGCCAGTCGGGGGAGCCGAATGTCGGATAAACACGATTGTTTTGGGAACAGGCAGAACTTTAATGACATCTACCTTCAGTCTGTGTCGGTCCACTCGCTTCCGAAATGTCCAAATTAAAATTACCATACCAATGGAATGTGCCTGAAAAAATCCCAGAGATCTAATCCATTCAGTCTGGGTTTTCGAGACATGAACCAAGCCATCATGTAAGGCAGGCAGCCTGACCAGATCCAGATTTGCTGCCGACGTCTTCCTTTTGTGTTGATTTGTGGGTTGTGTCAACACTATCTTGGGGTTATGTGCTTCAGTTCTGCTGCCGTCCTCCCGTCCCTGGTCAGGTCAGAATGATGGTCATTCGCGACCAGGTAAAAGCCTAGGCACTGAACCACGAAATAGATGCCTTGCTGGCCAAGGCTGTTATGGTAAATGGAGCTTATTTATATAGCGCTTTCCAGCCCCCTGTGAGGAGCCCCAAAGCGCTTTACAATACCAGCCATCCACCCATTCATTCACACATTCATACACAGGTAGTGGTAGCCTGCCTTGCAAGGCGCCATCCAGACCTACCGGGAGCAACTCGGGGTTAAGTGTCTTGCCCAGGGACACAATAACACATGGTGGGCGGACGCGGGATTCGAACCTCCAGCCTTCCGATCAGGGGTCGACTGCCATTACCACTGTGCCACGGCCGCCCCCTTATAGTTATAGTGCCTGTCGACCCCCTGCGGGATCCAGGGGGCTTTCACGCAAAGTATTTTTTAGTCCCAAAAAAAGACTGGTGGACTACGGCCAATTTTTGACTATAGAGGTCTGAACGTGTTTTTAAAAAACATTCCTTTCACATGCTCAACAGTCAGGCAGTCTCTCCAGGTTCACCTCGGTCGACTTGAAGGACACATACTTTCATGTACCAATTGCGTAGCACCATTGGCAGTTTTTCCGCTTTTTATTTCAGGGCAAGCATTTTCAATTCAGAGTTCTTCCATTCAGTCCTTCTCTGTCCCCCCCCCGTGTGTTCACCCGGTGTGTTGCAGCAGCCCTGTACCTTCTGCAGGTCAAGGGGTTGAAGATCCTGCCCTACTTGGACAATTGGCTGATCTGTGCACCGACACGAGCTCAGGCAGAGACGATACACTGCCCACTTTGGTTTTCTCCGGCAGGCAGTCCCAGTCAGTCCCAGTTCCCTGGGTCAGGACACACAGGCACATGACTGGCCCAGGTTGTTGCTGTATGTTTTTCCACCGCTCCTGATAGGCCCAACACTCCTGAGAGTCCTTCAAGAGGGCCATCAGTCCTCCTAGTGGCTCCCCTCGGACCCGGGAGAACTTGGTTTCCACTGCTGCACAGGCACTGTTGCAGCTCTCCAATGCCCTCGACCCCACAGGAAGGACCTCCTGTCACAGTTGGGGGTCAGATCCTGCATCCCAATCCCAGTCGCCTCCGGCTCTGGGCTTGGCCGCTACAGGGCCCAGCATTACCTTCTCAGAGTATGACAAGGAAGTTGCATATAAAATGAATAATGCCAGGGCCCCTTCCTCACGGCTGGTGTACACACATAAGTGGAAGGTTTTCAGCAACTGGTGCCGTGCCAGACAGGAGGACCCTGTACACTGTCTTCTTTCTGTTATTCTTGCTTTCCTTTAGGCGCTACTTTCTCAGGGTCGGTCTCCATCCACTCTGAAAGTATATGTTGCTGCCATCTCTTACTGGCATACGGTGGTAGGTGGGGAGACAGTAGGTTGTAACAATGATGTGTCCTGGTTTCTGAGAGGTGCCCAATGTCTGCACCCCCCCCTCAACACACACACACGCCTCGTCGTGCCTGTGTGGGACCTCTCTGGTTCTCACTGTCCTATATGGTCTGCTCCGTTTGAACCCTTGGCGGAAGTGAGCCTTCAGTGCTTATCTAAGAAGACCGTGTTTCTCCTGGCCATAGCTTTGGCCAAACGAGTGGGTAAACTACATGCGCCCTCTGTTCATGAATGCTGTTGCCGTTGGAACCCAGCTGGTTTGGGTGTTAGACTCTGGCCTAACGTAGCGTTCCTCCCTAAGGTGGCCTCATTTGTGATCCACTCTCTGCTTCTCCAGCTTGCTCGCTTCGATGCAGATGGTGCTGACGAGCCTCTCTGCCCTGTTCGGGCACTGGAAGCGTACGTCAGACGGACGGCTTCTCTGTGGCAGTCTGATAATATGTTTATTTGCTATGCAGGGCCTTGCAAAGGGCAGGCCCTGTCGAAGCAGCGCCTTGCGCACTGGATTGTGGACGTGGTGAAACAGGCGTACACTTTGCAGGGCCACCAGGGGTACGATGCCATTCCACCAGGAGCGTTGGCGTGTCATGGGCCGCTATGAATGGGGTCACTCTGGAGGCTATATGTGCAGCAGGCTCCTGGTCATCCCCAAATACCTTTGCTAGGTTCTACAGGGTAAACCTGGCTGCCTTTCACCCGTTGGAGGGGATCCTATCATCGCACCCATCTTCCTCTCGGTAAGGTGGGCATACTTAAATGTTGTTTCTTCTTGTGGGTGTGATTCCTCAGGACTCTGTTGGCAATCGTCATCCAGTGCTTTAAGCACCGCCTCTGACGGTCAGTAGGGATGAAATGGAACAAAAGTTATGACTGTAAATATGGTTCTATGAATCCCAGATGACCGCCAGAGCACTCGGTCCCTCGGAATCATCACATTTTGCGAGAAGATTAAGGGACTGGGCTACCGTTGTCATGTGCTTATATAGACTCACCGGTGTCCCGGGGTTCACACATGACTATTTTGTCATAAATACTTAACCTGCGCATGCGCAAGAACGATCATTCAGTGCTTTAAGCACTGCCTCTGGCGGTCATCCAGGATTCATAGAACCGTAGTTACTGTCGTAACTTTCGTTTTGCACTATGCATAAGTTCCTGCGCTTTTGTGTACAATCTGATGTGTGAATCACTGCGGAGCATGGAGGAGGATGAAGAGGCACAGCTGACCCCGGTGTAGGATGTACTAATTAAATGAGAAATGATCCTGCACTTAATACACTTATAAATCACACATGAATATAATAATAATAATAATGTCACACAATGTCATCAGTGTATGTTTCCATACATGACAAAATTAGTCTGCATTTAACCCATCCGCCACCAGGTGGTGCAGTGGGCAGCTATTGAAAGTGCCTGAGGGGCAATTTGGGGATGAGGTGTGCTGCCCAGAGACACCACAAGGTATGCAGTGACCGGGGATCGAACCTGGGTCTTTCGGGTCCCAAGCCAGCTGCCCTGCCTCTGCACCATCTTGGCCCCATAAAGTGATTAAAAGTAAATTTTAAATACAGGTGCTGGTCATAAAATTAGAATATTGTGAAAAAGTTGATTTATTTCAGTAATTCCATTCAAAAAGTGAAACTTGTATATTTATTTCAATAATGAGTTTACGTCTTTTGTTTCATATTAATCTACTGCAATAAACCTTTGTAAAATCACCAGAATGCAGGAAATGGCATGTATTTTATCCATAATTCTCTGGGGTAAGTCCTTCAGACACTCCCCCCCCATTACATACTGTTTCTGTGTATTTGGCTTGGCTGTGTGTTCCCCAGTAAGTATTAGCTCCTGATTAGTTCCTGATGCGTTCCCTAGTAGTTAATCAAATTTTGTCTACCTTAATGTAAAGTGTTACCATTTATCTATTTGATCCGGTTCATAAAACCTTGCAGTGGCTTTGAACGGAGCAGTGTTGCTCTTTTTCAACTGACCTCAGCTGCTTCCTCCAAAGAGCCGTTTGGCCTTGGACCAGAGGAAGGACTCGTCTCTGGGCCAGCTCTGGTTGGAGCTTTTCCGTTTCTACACCCTGGAGTTTGCTCTGGAGGAGCACATCATCAGCATCCGCTTGAAGGAGCTCCTCTCCAGGGAGGTGAAGAACTGGCCCCGCCGCAGGCTCGCCATCGAAGGTGGGTGTGGGGGGAGAACTCGTCGTAACAGTTGGGGTGGGGGGAACTTTCAGGAATGAACTTTTTCTCAGTTTCTTTTCTTTTTAGATCCGTTTGCCTTTAAGAGAAACGTTGCCCGGAGCCTGAACAGCCAGATGGTGTTCGAGTACATCCAGGAGTGTTTCCGTGCTGCGTACAAATACTTCGCCTGCCCTCAGTCGAGGAGCACCGGAGGAAGAAGGGGCAAAAAGAGAGTTGAAAGGATGGGACAGCAGGAGGACAAGGAGAGCGACGATGAAGATGGTTTAGATCTGATGGGCGACGAGAGACCCTTGTCCTCCGACAGCCTGCTGGACAGGGAAGATAAGGAGGAGAACCACGTTCCAGAGAGAGAAGCTGGGTCCGACGATCTGCTCTACGTGTTTGATAAAATGATATTCACTGGAGGAAAGGTAAAAAAAAAACATTTTATGTTTTTAATTCAGAGCAAACATCTGAGACAGTCCTGGGATCTTGTTGAACGTGTTTTATTATTTGCCATTTTTTTTCCAACGCCTCTTTCGAGTTAGAGAGGTTCTTCCATGTTTAATGGTTTTATCCATCCATTCTCTTCCACTTGTCCAGGGTCGGGTCACGGGGGTAGTAGCTTAAGTAGGGAGGCCCAGACTTCCCTCTATTCAGCCACTTGGTCCAGCTCCTCTGGGGGAATCCCAAGGCGTTCCCAGGCCAGCCGAGAAACATAGTCCCTCCAGCGTGTCCTGGGTCTTCCTCTGGGTCTCCTCCCGGTGGGACATGCCCGGAACACCTCACCAGGGAGGCGTCCAGGAGGCATCCTAACCAGATGCCCGAGCCACCTCAACTGGCTCCTCTCGATGTGGAGAAGCAGCGGCTCTACTCCGAGTCCCTCCCGGATGACTGAGCTTCTCACCCTATCTCTAAGGGAGAGTCCAGACACCCTGCGGAGAAAACTCATTTCAGCCGCTTGTATCCGAGATCTCGTTCTTTCGGTCACAACCCAAAGCTCATGACCATAGATGAGGGTGGGAACGTAGATCGATCGGTAAATTGAGAGCTTTGCCTTTTGACTCAGCTCTCTCTTCACCACGACAGACCGGTACAGCGCCCGCTTCACTGCGGACGCTGCACCTATCCGCCTATCGATCTCACGCTCCAGTTTTCCCTCATTCGTGAACAAGACCCCGAGATACTTAAACTCCTCCACTTGGGGCAGGACCTCCTCCCCGACCCGGAGAGGGCATGCTACCCTTTTCCGGCTCAAGACCATGGCCTCGGATTTGGAGGAACTGATCCTCATCCCGGCCGCATCACACTCGGCTGCAAACCGCTCCAGCGAAAGCTGTAGATCACGATCTGATGAAGCCAATAGGACCATATCATCTGCAAAAAACAGAGAAGTGATTCTAAGGCCACCAAAACGGATCCTCTCAACACCTTGGCTGCGCCTAGAAATTCTGTCCATAAAAGTTATGAACAGAATCGGTGACAAAGGGCAACCTTGGCGGAGTCCAACTCTCACTGGGAACGAGCCTGACTTACTGCGTCAATGTGGACCGATCTCTGACACCAGTCGTACAGGGACCTAACAGCCCGTATCAAAGAGCCTGGTACCCCATACTCCTAGAGTACCCCCCACAGGGATCCCCGAGGGACGCGTTAAACGCCTTCTCCAAGTCCACAAAGCACATGTGGACTGGTTGGGCAAACTCACACGCACCCTCCAGGACCCTGCTGAGGGTGCAGGTCTCATCCAGAGGTCCAGGACCAGGACGAAAACCACACTGCTCCTCCTGAATCCGAGGTTCGACTATCCGACGAACCCTCCTCTCCAGAACCCCTGAATAGACCTTATCTTTCCTCACGGGAGACTCTGCCAGACGTTCCCAGCAGACCCTCACAATACGTTTGGGTCTGCCAGGTCTGACCGGCATCCTCCCCCACCATCGGAGCCAACTCACCACCAGGTAGTGGTCAGTTGACAGCTCCGCCCCTCTCTTCACCCGAGTGTCCAAGACATGCGGCCGCAGATCAGATGAGACGACAACAAAGTCGATCATCGAACTGCGGCCTAGGGTGTCGTGGTGCCAAGAGCACATATGGACACCCTTATGCCTGAACATGGTGTTCGTTGTGGACAATCCATGACGAGCACAGAAGTCCAATAACAGAAGACCTACAGGTTCAGACCAGGGGGGCTGTTCCTCCCAACCACACCCCTCCAGGTCTCACTGTCATTGCCCACGTGAGCATTGAAGTCCCCCAGTAGAACAAGGGAGTCCCCAGGAGGCGCACTCTCCAATACCCCCTCCAAGGACTCAAAATAGGGTGGGTAATCTGAGCCGCTGTTTGGCGCATAAGCACAAACAACATTCAGAGCGCCCCCCCACACACACACACGCATAGGTGGAGTGAGGCTACCCTCTCGTTCACCGGGGTGAACCCCAACTTACAGGCACCAAGATGGGGGGGCAACAATGGTTTTATTTCTATTATTTATTATATTTTTACATTTTTTATTTCTTTTTTTTATTTTTATTCTAGCCTCCAACTGTCGTGTGCAGCATCTGCAAACGGGACGGCCACCTAAAGGACGATTGTCCCGAAGACTTCAAGAAGATCGAGCTGAACCCTCTGCCTCCGATGAACGACAGGTTCAGGAATATCCTGGACGGACTCTGCAAACTGTGCTACTGTACGCAGGCAGCAACACACCGGGACTATCGTTTTTATTTCTCTTCTTAAAGTGTGTGTGACATCATTTTTGAACTTTGCATATGGTGACACAACATAAATATCTTGTATCATTCAACTATGTTCGTTTGAGCAAACAAAATGATATATTAATGAAAATTCCTTTCAAAGTGAGTTTAAAATTAAAAACCGTGTTTCTTCACGGGACATCCGACTACACGCGAATGCAACATCTGTGACGTACGAAGAAGGAACGTCTTTAGAACGCCCCTTTTACATATTAATAGCAGACAAGAAATAAACTGACAAATTTAGCATCTAAGTGAGGATTTGAGCGTTTGGGAAGCAGAAAGTTAGATGAACAAGAAACAGCAGGTTTTAATTTTCTAATTGAGTCTTACCTTTTCAGGAAGCGAGGGAGCTCCGAGGGGGGGCAGCTTTGTTTATTCCATTCTTGACGAAGGTCTTACATCTTTTGGGAAAGTGAAAAGGCTCACTTGTTCACTGATGATATTAGAACACACATATGTGACACAACGTAACGGCATTTTTCAAGTTATATTAAAAAAAAGGGGCGATCTGGCAGAGAATGAATATGCGTTATCATTGCAGACGCAAACTGAGGTTCCTTCTTCGTACGTCACAGATGTTGCATTCGCGTGTAGTCGGATATCCCGTGAAGAAACACGGTTTTTAATTTTAAACTCACTTTGAAAGGAATTTTCATTAATATATCATTTTGTTTGCTAAAACGAACATACCGGTAGTTGAATGATACAAGATGTTTATGTTGTGTCACTATATGCAAAGTTCAAGAATAATGTCACACACACTTTAAGATAACACACTGCAGCTGAATTAAAACATCTATCTTTCATTAGAGTAGAATAGAAACAGCCTTTATTCTCCCACAGAGGGAAAGATCAAGTGTAAATGCAGCAACAGATATAAAGGTTCACACAAAGTTCTTAAAATGTTAACAAAAACAATACCCTAAACCAGAGCCATATATATATAGAGAGTTCCGACATGCTTTGATCTCGCCGACAGGCGGTCAATCGTTCCAAACTACGGCTATGGAAACCTTGTGGAGCTGCGCCCTCTGGCGGCGACGGAGCGCTACTGCAGGCAGCTTCAGACTAACCAGAGCCATGGAACAAATCGCCCCCTCCATGACCCACGTGACTTCCGCATTCCATTCTTACAATGGAACTCTATGGAAGTGTCGCAACTCTCACTTTATATGGCTCTGCCCTAAACCTACCCCCTTGACCCTTAACCTAACCCAAGACCTGTTTTCCTCAACCTAATCTGACCTCTGACCCCAAACTAAGCTCAACCTTCAACCAAACCCAGACCACTACACCTGACCCTAAACTTAACCCCGACCGCTGAGCCTAAACCCGGACCCCGACAGGAACCCTGGGCCCATCGCTCACACTCTCCCTACTCGAAGCCCCCGGTGGGTGTGGGCCTAGCTGGAGGCCTGGGTGGAGGGACGGGGCTCGTGCAGGGGAGCTGGTGCAGCGATGGACTGTGCATTTATTGTTTGATCTGTCGACTAACGGTCGCAGCTCATTGCCTGCTTCGTCTGCAGATGAATTGTCACCTTCGCACGTGGAGCAGCAGAAACGGGAGCAGATCCTCGTCGGCCTGGAGAGGTTCATAAGAAAGGAGTACAACGGTGAGTTTGAACTCCCCCCCCTCCCTGCTTTTATTTTTCCACGGCGCGTTGAAACGTGCCTCATTCTTGAATGTTCGCAGAGAAAGCTCAGCTCTGCTTGTTCGGCTCTTCCAAAAACGGTTTTGGTTTCCGGGACAGCGACCTGGACATCTGCATGACTCTGGAGGGTCATGAGACTGCAGAGGTGGGCAGATGTTTCCTGAAACCCTTGAATGGTTTCTCCGTACGGCCTTCTTGTTTTTAATCGTGTCGTCTTTGATTTCTCACCAGAAGCTGAACTGTAAAGAGATCATCGAAGGTCTTGCGAAAGTACTAAAGAAACATTCAGGTGAGTGAAGCATTTTTTTTTTCATCGGGTCTTCTCGTATTTGTGGTTTTGGGTCTGCTTGTGACCTCACAGATGTCCCATCTCCACAGGTTTGAGGAACATTCTGCCCATCACCACAGCTAAAGTGCCTATTGTCAAGTTTGAACACAGACAAAGTGGACTGGAGGGAGACGTGAGCCTTTATAACACCCTGGTGAGGCGACGAGCTGCTCATCCCCCCCGGTCTGTTCTTCCATCAATCATCTATAAGAAAACAATTGTTTCGGCGATGTCTTTAGGCCCAACATAACACACGAATGCTGGCGACGTACGCTGCTCTGGATCCACGCGTGCAGTTCCTCGGTTACACCATAAAGGTCTTTGCGAAGGTCAGTGCAAAATCAAACCATCCCTAAAACATCACACACACATGAAGAAAAACATCTGAATGGACTCGACTTGGCTTTTAGACCAACTTCTAAACTGGGTAAAATTTGTTCACCACTAGGTGGTGTCCCTGAGCCACATCTGTATCTAATTCAGTTTATTTCTGTAGTTTCAAGTCACAACAGAAGTCGTCTCAGGGCACTGAACAGAAACAGTCATGTATAAAAATAATAATTTAACATTATTTATTTGAGGAGCAGACTGCATTGAGTTTAACTCCATCACAGAACTCTCATCTTGAGCAAGCATGAAGGCGACAGTGGAAAGAAAAAAATTCCCTCATGAGGAATAAACCTTTAGCAGAACCAGGCTCAGGACAAGCGTCCATCTGCTTCAACCGGCTGGGTTTGGTAGGAACAGATACACAATGGCAGGTCAAGAATCACATTTTAAGATAGAAATAGTATCAAATGAAAACTGTTCAATTTTAACAATTAATTTAAGGTCACTTTGTCCTTTAGTAGTCTAAGTCTATAGCAGCATAACAAGCCAACCCTAACTATAGGATTTATCAAAAAGGAAAGTCTTCAAACTGGACAATGTGTCAGCCTCATGGACAGAAACTGGAAGTTGGTTCCACAAGAGAGGAGCCTGAGAACTGAAAGATCTTCCTCCCATTTTGCTGCTGGAAACTCTAGGAGCCACAAGTAAACATGCAGTCTGAGAGTGAAGTGCTCTGTTAGGAAAATATGGAACAATAAGATCTATAATATAAGATTGAGCTAGGTTGTTGAGCGCTTTGTAGGTTATAAGTGAGATTTTGAACTCAGTTCTGGATTTGACAGGGAGCCAGTGGAGAGAAACTAAAACTGGAGAGATGTGATCTCTACCACTGACTCCAGTTAAGACTCTGGCAGCAGCATTTTGGATCAACTGAAGATGTTTTAAAGAAGTATTAGGACACCCAGATAACAAACCATTGCAATAGTCCAGTTTAAACATGACAAATGCATGAACCAGTTTTTCTGCATCATATTTAGATGTTTCTAATTTTAGTGATATCACGCAGGTGGAAGAAGGTGGTTATAGTAACGCATCTGTTTTTTGTCAACAGAAATAAAACCTCACTGTTCAGCCACTTTATTTATAATTGGGCAGCAAGGTGGCACAACTGGTAGAGCTGCTGCCTCTCAGCGAGAAGGTTGCCGGTTCAAATCCCGGTCCGGGGCCTTTCTGGGTGGAGTTTGCATGTTCTCCCCGTGCATGCGTGGGTTTCCTCCGGGTACTCCGGTTTCCTCCCACAGACCAAAAAACATGCTTGTTAGGCTGATTGGTGACTCTAAATTGACCCTAGGTGTGAGTGTGAGAGTGGATGGTTGTTTGGTGTGAGTGAGACAGGTCCCTCTTGTAAATGAGTCCCCGTGACTCAACGAGGCTAGCCTGTATAAATAAAGGTTGAATGAATGAATGAATAATCTGTCAAAGATTTTTAAAGGCCGACACAGTTCATCGTCGTCACGTTTCACTTCAAAATGTATTTAATTTTGTATTATTTTGCACTTTTACAACCTCAGTGGGTCCTGTCACACTGTTTTAGAGAAATAATTTACTTTCAACGCCGGTTTCAGACGTATGTCAAATTGCATGGAACGTGTGTGAACTTGTGCACCTGGCGCACACCTGGACTTTGTGAGCTCACGGGGAAAATATTGTGCATGCTCGAATATCGGCGTGCTGGAAACTTGTTCTAAACTTTCACCTAACTTATGTGACTTACGCCAGCGTGTTTGTCATTTTGTCATACGCTGATGCCGTCCGCCGCTGTGCGACAGCCTCTTTATGGTGGAAAGGAGTTGGGGCTGAGGGACGTCTTGGTTTCTTCTGGTAAATCAATGAAGCTTGTTGTTGTGCTCCCAGCGCTGCGACATCGGGGACGCCTCCAGAGGAAGCCTCTCGTCGTACGCCTACATCCTGATGGTGCTTTACTTCCTGCAGCAGAGGCAGCCGCCGGTCATCCCCGTCCTGCAGGAGGTACTCGCCTCTCATCCGTCACCCCGACTCGAAACGCGTTGGGCTTTAATTCAGGTGGAACAAACGGCTCCGTGTTTTGTCTTGTCCAGATCTTCGATGGTAAGGCTGTTCCGCAGCGGATGGTGGACGGCTGGAACGCTTTCTTTTTTGAAGACCTAGCCGAGCTGGTGAGTTGAAGACAGATGTCTTGTTTCAGATTTGAGGTTCAGGTTTGAGCAGGTCTGTTCTGCCCGCACAGCGTCGGCGCCTGGCCAACTGTCAGCCGAACACGGAGTCGGTGGGAGAGCTGTGGCTGGGGCTGCTCCGGTTTTACACAGAAGAGTTTGACTTTAAGGAGCACGTCATCAGCATACGTCAAAAGAAACGCCTCACCACGTTCGAGAAGCAGTGGACCAGTAAATGCATCGCTATTGAAGGTGCTCACACGACTCCGCTTTATTTGGACCTGCCTGTTGTTCTGGTCCAGGACTTCTGATCTGCTTACACATGTTCTTCTCCTCAGATCCTTTTGATTTGAATCATAATCTTGGTGCTGGAGTGTCTCGCAAAAGTAAGTGCCTGAAACACAATGTGTCATGCTCAGTTGGTCCTGTCCCAACTTTTAAGCATCTCAATGTTGGGACGGGACCAAGGTTATCCCTATGAGGCATCCCCTCTTCAGTCTGTAAACACCTAGGAACTTGGGCACTAATGCACCCTCATACCATCTGAGAAGCAGACGTTTGAACGGAGTGCTGAAACCAGGATGGGTGATCCCTCTCTTTGGTAGGAGAACATGGCATTTGTGGTTTTTTAATCAACAGATACAGCTTTAAACAATACTGTACATTGAATTTACATTTATAAATTCAATGCATAGTTTAAATCTGTATCTGTTGATCAAAACCAACAAGAATTACAACTCATAGTGCCACAATCAAAAACAAAACGGGATTTCCCAGAATGCTTAGTGGTACATTAGTGTTCAATTATAGTTTAAATCTGTATCCGTTGATCAAATTCAACAACAATTACAACTCATAGTGCCACAATCAAGAATAAAACTAAAAAAATGGGGACTGTGTTGATTTCCCATAATGCTTAGCAGTATTTTAGACTAGTGTTCCGGGCTGCACCATGAGTCAGAAGGACGTCTGTGGTAGAGACCTGCCTCTTGTATGCCTGTAGTTTGTGTATTACTGTAGTGAGGCTCAAGAGTGTCTTCTCTGGGTTTACCTCACACAATGTTAAGACAGAAGTCAAAGAGTATGGTGCAATATACCTGCTCTCTGACATCTAGAAAGTATCGGAAATATCGGCAGGTTGGATCGGAAAATCCGATACTTAAATTATGCTGGTATCGGATACCGATACTGGATCGGATCGGCCCCATCCCTACCCATCTTTACATCTAAAAGTCTCATTTTATACCCGGTCTTACTGACCTGCTGACATTTATCCTAACTGGTTACAAATCTCCTCCAGATTTTTCTTATTGTTTTTATTTACACAATTTTTCAAGACTGATGGTTGTAAATGCTACTAAAGTTGATGTGAGGTTAGAAGGAGACGCCAACGAGCTGTTGACATGTTCTGACCCTGTAACGTGCTTTTTCTTCTCCATGCAGTGACCAACTTCATCATGAAGGCCTTCATAAATGGGCGGAAGCTCTTCGGAGTGCCGTTCTTTCCCATCCCCGGCACCGAAGTGGTAAATCCACCGTGACTCGGCTCGTCTTCTCACAAATGCCTTGACAAAATCAGAAGAGTTTGGTGAACGGTGAAGAGTTTGGTGAACGGTGTGGTGTGTGCAGGACTACTTCTTCGACTCGAAGGTGTTGACAGATGGCGAGCTGGCGCCCAACGACCGGTGCTGCAGGATCTGTGGGAAGATCGGACATTACATGAAGGATTGCCCAAAGAAACACAGGTAGGCCTGTCACAATAACAAATTTTGCTGGGCGATTAATTGTCTCAGAAATTATTGCGATAAACGATGATGTTTGAAATTTGACAATAATCAGTACCGGTAATTATTGTCAAATTTAAAAAGAACTGTTGGTTAATTTTGTGTGCAGTCCCTTTTTTTGACCACCGGATGGCAGTATAAGACTGTTTGAACTGAAGGATGGCTAGTGAAGGAGCGAGCAGCATGTCTAAGAAAAATGGAAGGGAGGCCCCTTGACGTGACATAGGCTGTCGCTCCTTCCTTGTTTTCGGTTCTCAAAATGGCGGACGCTCGGCGTGGTTTGAACTCTTTAGTATAGCAATTTTCACACAAAGATTTTTTTAAAATCAGTAAACAAGTTCTCAGCTTCTTTTTGCAGAGAAAAACAACTTTTTACACGAAGGCACAGCTTTCAACAGTGAATTTTGGAAACTTTCAATAAGATGGAGGTTTTTTGCCGAGGTTGGTAGCTTAGCTTGTGGCTTAGCTCACAGCCTAGCTTCTCAGCTTAGCTGCTTTTAGCAAAGAGAGAAGAAACGATAATTGAAAAGGAGGTTGATAATTGTCGTTTATCATGTGATTAATTGATTTATTGTGTATTGCAACAGGCCTAAACACAGGTCCTCTTTTTTTTTTTTTCAGGACAAAACGGCTGCAGGCTTGTATTAAATCACTCAAATTATTTATAATTGTTTTTAACTTCAAGTAGCTTACTGTTTGTACTATGGGGGGAATAATTTTTTTCTTCTCGGAAGGAGGGAAAAAAACTACGACAAAACTATTTGTTCATATATTTTAAAAGCAGCAGCTCTAGTGTGTGTTTTGTAATAAACTTTTTATTACGAAAAAGCTAAAATACATGAAAGAAGTCAGTCACTTTCACCTTTTCTTGCGTTTTTTTACATTTAGAATGAAGAAGAAGGACAACGAGAAAGATGAAGACTCCAAAGAGGACGAGCGGGACTTGAAGGAGAGACGTTGTTTCCAATGTGGGGACGTTGGACACGTACGGAGAGACTGTCCTGAGTACCACCACCTCAAACAAAGGAACGCTGGGCCTCCAGGTAAGGCTTCAGTTTGATCAAAAGCTTCGAGAAGAAACTCTTTCAGCTTCTAAACACATTTTTCTGTCTCTTTTTGGTGCTCAGAAACCACGGAAGTGAACCAAACGCATAATTTGTCTAGAAGTTGTTGATGGTTTTTTTTTGTTTTTTTTATGGTGTTGCCTTGTTGATATTTGTTGATGTGATACAGTAAAACTGTACAGTATTTATGAAGCACTTTACAAACAACACCGTTGGCCAAAGTGCTATAATGAAAGCGTGGATTAAAATCAATGATGAGGAAAATAAATTGAAACCGTGTTCCCTCGCCTGAACGTGCGTCACCGGGCGGAGCCAGGCCTGGAGGTGGGGCACGCTGGCAAGTGGACGGGCTTTTACTCATGGAGCTCAGCCGGGCACAGCCCGAAGAGGAGACGTGGGTCCCTCTTCCCATGGGCTCACCACCTGTGGGAGGGGCCAAAGGGGTCAGTGCAATGTGGGATGGGTGGTGGTTGAGGGTGGGGACCCTGGCGGTCTGATCCTCGGCTACAGAAGCTGGCCATTGGGACATGGAATGTCACCTCTCTGATGGGGAAGGAGCCTGAGCTAGTGTGTGAGGTTGAGAGGTTCCGGCTAGAAATAGTCGGACTCACCTCAACACATGGCTCTGGCTCTGGAACCAGTTTCCTTGAGAGGGGTTGGACACTCTTCCACTCTGGAGTTGCTCCTGGTGAGAGGCGCCGAGCAGGAGTGGGCATACTTGTTGCCCCCCATCTTGGTGCCTGTACGTTGGGGTTCACCCCGGTGAACGAGAGGGTAGCCTCCCTTCGCCTACGTGTGGGGGGATGGGCTCTGACTGTTGTTTGTGCCTATGCACCAAATGGCAGCTCAGATTACCCACCCTTTTTGGAGTCCTTGGAGGGGGTATTGGAGCGTGCGCCTCCTGGGGGCTCCCTTGTTCTACTGGTGGACTTCAACGCTCACGTGGGCAATGACAGTGAGACCTGGAGGGGTGTGGTTGGGAGGAACGGACCCCCTGATCTGAACCCGAGTGGTGTTCTGTTATTGGACTTCTGTGCTCGTCATGGATTGTCCATAACGAACACCATGTTCAGGCATAAGGGTGTCCATATGTGCTCTTGGCACCAGGACACCCTAGGTCGCAGTTCGATGATCGACTTTGTTGTCGTCTCATCTGATCTGCGGCCGCATGTCCTGGACACTCGGGTGAAGAGAGGGGCGGAGCTGTCAACTGACCACTACCTGGTGGTGAGTTGGCTCCGATGGTGGGGGAGGATGCCGGTCAGACCTGGCAGACCCAAACGTATTGTGAGGGTCTGCTGGGAACGTCTGGCAGAGTCTCCCGTAAGACGGAGCTTTAACTCCCACTTCCGGGAGAGCTTCGAACACATTCCGTGGGAGGCGGGGGACATTGAATCAGAGTGGGCCTTGTTCTACACCTCTATTGTCGAGGCGGCTTATCAGAGCTGTGGCCGCAAGGTTGTCGGTGGCTGTAGCAGCAGTAACCCTCAAACCCGCTAGCGGACACCGGCGGTGAGGGATGCTGTCAGGCTGAAGAAGGAGTCCTATCGGGCCATTTTGGCCTGTGGGACCCTGGAAACAGCTGATGGGTACCGGCAATCCTAGCGGCATGCAGCTCGGGTGGTCGCTGAGGCAAAAACTCTGGCGTGGGAGGAGTTCAGAGAGGCCATGAAGAATGACTTCTGCACGGCTTCGAGGCGATTCTGGTCCACCGTATGGCGTCTCTGGGGGCGGGGGAAGTGGTACACCATCAACAATATTTATAGTAGAGTTGGTGTACTACTGACCTCAACTCGGGATGTTGTAAGTCAGTGGGCAGAATACTTCGAAGACCTCAATCCCACCAGCACATCTTACATTGAGGTAGCGGAGCCTGGGGACTTTGGACCGAGCTTTCCAATCTCTGGTGCTGAGGTCACCGAGGCGGTTAAAAAGTTCCTCGGTGGCAGGGCCCCAGGGGGTGTATGATATTCGCCCGGAGTTCCTTAAGGCTCTGGATGTTGTAGGGTTGTGTTGGCTTACACAACTCTGCAATATTGCATGGACATCGGGGGCAGTTCCCTTGGATTGGCAGACTGGGGTGGTGGTTCCCCTATTCAAAAAGGGGGGTCTTAGAGTGTGTTCCAACTACATGGGGATCACGCTCTTAAGCCTCCCTGGTAAGGTCTATTCAGGGGTTCTGGAGAGGAGGGTCCGTCGGATAGTTGAACCTCGGATTCAGGAGGAGCAGTACGGTTTTTGTCCTGGTCGTGGACCTCTGGACGATCCCTGCACCCTCAGCAGGGTCCTGGAGGGTGCGTGGGAGTTTGCCCAACCAGTCTACATGTGCTTTGTGGACTTGGAGAAGGCGTTCGATAACGTCCCTCTGGGAACCCTGTGGGGGGTACTCCGGGAGCATGGGGTACCAGGCCCTTTGAAATGGGCTGTAAGGTCCCTGTACGGCCGTGTCAAAGCTTGGTCCGCATTGCTGGCAGTAAGTCGAGGTCGTTCCCAATGAAAGTTGGACTCTGCCAAGGTTGCCCCTTTTCATCGATTCTGTTCATAACTTTTATGAACAGAATTTCTAGGCGCAGCCGAGGTGTTGAGGGTATCAGTTTTGGTGGCCTTAGAATCACTTCTCTGTTTTTTGCAGATGATGTGGTCCTATTGCCTTCATCAGGTCGTGATCTACAGCTTTCGCTGGAGCGGTTTGCAGCCGAGTGTGACTCGGCCGGGATGAGGATAAGTTCCTCCAAATCCGATGCCATGGTCTTGAGCCGAAAAAGGGTAGAGTGCCCTCTCCGGGTCGGGGAGGAGGTCTTGCCTCAAGTGGAGGAGTTTAAGTATCTTGGTATCTTGTTCTCGAATGAGGGGAAAAAAGGAGTGTGAGATCGATAGGTGGATAGGTGAAGCGGCAGCCGTGAAGCAGGCGCGTTGTACCGGTCTGTCATGGTGAAGAGAGAGCTGAGTCAAAAGGCGAAGCTCTCAATTTACCGATCGATCTACGTTCCCACCCTCATCTATGGTCATGAGCTTTGGGTTGTGACCAAAAGAACGAGATCTCGGATACAAGCGGCTGAAATGAGTTTTCTCCGCAGGGTGTCTGGACTCTCCCTTAGAGATAGGGTGAGAAGCTCAGTCATCCGGGAGGGACTCGGAGTAGAGCCGCTGCTTCTCCACATCAAGAGGAGCCAGTTGAGGTGGCTCGGGCATCTGGTTAGGATGCCTCCTGGACGCCTCCCTGGTGAGGTGTTCCGGGCATGTCCCACCGGGAGGAGACCCAGAGGAAGACCCAGGACACGCTGGAGGGACTATGTTTCTCTGCTGGCCTGGGAACGCCTTGGGATTCCCCCAGAGGAGCTGGCCTAAGTGGTTGGAGAGAGGGAAGTCTGGGCCTCCCTACTTAGGCTGCTAGCCCCGCGACCCGACCCCGGATAAGCGGAAGAAAATGGATGGATTAAAATCTCTAAATGATGTTGTGGCAGATGTGTTTTGACCGTGGCCAGTTGTCTCAAGTGATAAAAGCTGGACTTGATCACTGATTTAATCTGTCCATCTAGTTAAAATCATTGTCCAGCCTCACACCCAGATAGTTGCTGTCTCAGGCAAATGTTTGGTTAAAGGACCCAGATCAGCATGGACTTTGGAACCATCACTGGGCTTAAACAACAAGACTTCAGGTTTTTTTTATCGTTAAATTGTAAACATTTCTGTGAGATCTAGGCCTCTCACAATAACAAATTTTGCTAGGCGATTAACTGTCTCAGAAATTATTGCGATAAACAATAATATTGTTTGAAATTTGACAATAATTGGTAATTATTGTTATTGGATAGTGAGGGAGTGAGCAGCGTGTCTCTTTAAGAAAAATGGGAGGGAGGCCCCTTGACGTGACATGGGCTGTCTCTTTGGTTTTCAAAATGTTGGAAGCTCGGTGATGTTTGAGCTTTTTAGCAAAGCATTTGTCACAAAATCTTTTTAATGAAAAAATCAGTAAACAATTTCTCAGCTTCTTTTTCCAGAGAAAAAAAACTTTTTACACTATGGCACAGGTTTCAACCGTGAATTTTGGAGCTTCGACAAGACGGAGGTTTTTTCCTGAGGTCGGCTTGTTAGCTAATAGCTTAGCTTCTCAGCTTAGCTGCTTTTAACGATCCAAAAATGTGATTTTGGACGGTTAAAACAGATTTTAAAAAGAAAGGGAGGAATCAGTGAAGAGCACCGGAGTTGAGCCTTTTGTCATCCAGTGTCTTCAATAAAAAGAGACACGAAGAAATGATAAAGCTGATAAATGAAAATGAGATTGATAATTTTCATTTATCATGCTATTAATTGATTTATCGTTTATCGCGACCGGCCTAGTGACCTCCGTGACTTCTGTCGTACATTCCAGGAGTTGCTTTACTCTTTATCTTGTTTTAATGGAACGTAAACCTGCTGTCATCAGCATAAAGTGCTGCTGTCATCAGCATAAAGTGAAGTCATCAGTCAAAGACCTGGAGGAATTGAACAGCTTGTGTTTTGTTTTGGATCAGCTCCTCACGTGGTTCGGGCCGTGGCAAGCTCCCAGTCGATTCCGATCCCTCAGAGCGCCGCAGACAGTCCCGGCAGGACAAGACAGCTTTCTGAATGTGTGAGTGCAGCAGCCGGACCGTAACGTTTCCATCAAGCAGAAATTCTGATTTTATTTGCTCAACTCTGATTTTTATTCTCGTCCACAGTCCGACAGTCTGCAGACTCCGCCTTACTCCCCGCAGCCCGCCGCTGTCCCACAGAGCTCCCCCTTGTCTTCGGGTTCTCCTCAGCCCTCCCACATTCAGACAAGTTCTGTTCCGCAGAAGACGCCCCCCCCACAGGTCCCCCTGTCTCTCTTTAAATTTCCCACCTCCCATTCGTGCCAGTATCGTCCAAGTGCTCTCACCGCCCTGGGGCTTCTTCCCTCCCACCAGTCTCACCAGTCCTCGGGCCAGCCCCCTCACCCAGTCCACATGTCCTCCACCTCCTGGCCCATCCACGGACCGGTCCTCACGTCGTCCTCTGCCACCGTCCCCTCCCCGCCCGGCCTGAAGTTCGCCCTGCGTTCAGTGTCAGGGAACGGGAGTCCCGCGGGCGCCGGGGGAAGCCCCGGCTCCGTGAACCTGAACGACCCGAGCATCATCTTCGCGCAGCCGGCTGCGAGACAGCTGGGCGTTGGGGGGCTGGGGAGGGAGGGACACTGGCACAACCACTTGGCACAACCTGGGTCACTCATGAGCAACGGCACTGTGGTGAAGTCAGGTATTCACCGGGGAAGGTTCAGTCTGTCTGTGGGGGAGGGGCCTCTGTCTCACGCAGCTGCATCTTTAAAGAACTTCACACAAACCTCACGTTTTTCTGCGTCTGAATTTAAACGGTTTCCTGTTTTTCAACGTGTTTTATGGTGCTTCTGCTGTTAATAAATCAAAACATTGCCATCACCTCGTAACTAGGGGTGCACCATAATCTTGGGAAATCGGAGATCGGCCGATAACTTGCATGAGAAACCGATTTTGGCGATTTTTTTTGTTTGTTTTAACAACAATTGTCTAACCTTCATTTATATTTCAGAGCACTACCTCATGGCCAGTTAAAACAAGTTTGTATTGTTTCTAGGATATTGTTCAAGGGTACCGTATGTTTGTCAATAAAATAAGAATGGAAAGTTGTAGGTGCATTGTAAGACATGACAGTGTCGCTTATAAAACAAAATCGGAATTGGCAGGTCAGACTTTTTAGAAATCTGTAATCGGTCAGAAAACCACAATCGGTGCACCCCTAGTTGTAACTTTAGCTTGTGTTCTTTTCATCTATGTTTAGCTACTTTTCGCTAAACTTTTGCTACTTTAATCTTTAAGCTATCTTTTTCCTGCTTTTAGCTACTGTTCTGCTAAATTTTACTTTTAGTCAGCCCTTTGCTACTTTAGCTCTTTACCAGACTTTAGCTACTTTTAGCCAGCCTTTTGCTACTTTACGCTTTTAACTAAATTTTTGCAAATTTAAGCTTTTGTGCAGTCTTTTGCTACTTTTAACTTCTCGCTAAGCTTTTGATTTTGTTTTTAATATTTTGTTATATTTGACTACTTTTAGCTTTTAGTTATCGTTCTCCTATTTTCAGCTACTACGGTACTTTCAGCTTTTAGCCATATACTTTTGCCACATATGGAATTTAGCTAGCTTTTTACTCCTTTTAGATACCACACTTGTATTTTTCTCTTTCAGCCCAGTTTTTTATTACAATTAACTTTTGTCTACTATTCTGCTACTTTTAGCTTTTAACTAGCTTTTAGCTTCATTAGGTTTTAAATATTTTAAGCTTTACTTAGCATTTTGTTATTTTTAGCTTTTAGACCTTTTTACTACTTTTAGCTTCTAGCTAGCCTTTTTTGCTTCTTATTGCTTTTGGCAGAATTTAAATTTTTTGATTATTTTATATCACATCAGCTGAACTCTGATCCGTCTTGTGAGCGTAACGTTGGGTTCTGGTTCCACAGAGTCCGGTCACCAGGCCCAGTTGGAAGCTCTGAGCCAGGCCTCGCGGTTATGGGAGCACAACAAACGCCCGCAGTACACCCTGTCTCCATCGTGGCCCTACAGGAT
>JBBPBX010002291.1:44528-59528 GCA_038048925.1 Garcialebias charrua | reverse complement strand
CCACACCATCTGCTCCCCCGGGAACCCTAGATATCAGCTCTCTGCTCCACATAGAGGGTTGTAGCTCGGTGGTCTGGGGTTGTGTCAGGAAGGGCATCCGGCGTAAAAACAATTGCCAAGTCTTCGTGCGACTAGTTCGCTGTAGTGACCCCTGACGAAGGGAGAAGCTGAAAAAAAAATCACTTGCGGCCTGTCCAGGGTGTTCACTGCCTCTTGAACAGTGACAGCAGGATATGGGCACCAGACCAGTGACTTCGTGACATGGAAGGGAAGAAGCTGGTAAAGATGGATGTATAAACACAAACATACACACAATAAATCATAATTACATACCCTGTTTCAAGTATGTCACCATTGTCTTGTCAAAGAAATTTGCATTCAAATGTGCATTTAGAACAGATTGGTCTTTTTCTCAGCTGACGTTCTTTTTTCGCCCCTCACCAATGTTATACCAAGATCCACAGTGATATAAAAATGTGTGATTTGTGTTGGGTTCCATGAGTACCCAATGCCATGGGCGTAGCCAGAATTTTATGGGGGGCGGTTCGTTTTAAATGAGAAGCTGACCAAGCCATATCAATGTGCCTGGATAGGTCAATGGAAATAGTGTTTGCCTTCAGTCCCAAAGCTCATGGGTTCAAGTCCTGCATGGTACATTGTTTTTTTTTTTATTCATTCCAGATTAAAAAAGCACAAGAAAACTATTTACAAAACAGCAAGAAATAAAACAATGCATTAAATGAAAGGAATCAGACGAAGAAAATAATCTTATCTGCCCCTTCTCAAACTATTTTTTTTCAAACACTCTTTTATTGGATAAAAAAAGAAGAATGTGTTAACCACAGGCATATTAACTACTTTTTTTTATCCAATAAAAGACAAATGTAAAATTAGTTGTTTGAATCGAGTGTTTGAAAAAAAAATTAGTTTGAGAAGGGGCAGATAAGATTATTTTCTTCTTCTGCTTCTCAAACTAATTTTTTTTTCAAACACTCGATTCAAACAACTAATTTTACATTTGTCGTTTATTGGATAAAAAAAAGGTAGTTAATATGCCTGTGGTTAACACATTCTTCTTTTTTTATCCAATAAAAGAGTGTTTGAAAAAAAATAGTTTGAGAAGGGGCAGATAAGATTATTTTCTTCGTCTGATTCCTTTCATTTAATGCATTGTTTTATTTCTTGCTGTTTTGTAAATATCCGCTCATTCTCAATCAGTTCATCTGGACAGTTTCTTTTTAGTAGAAACGTTTCACCCTCACTCCAGAGGGCTTCGTCAGTCAGAGCAGTCCAAAGCAAACTGAAGCTACCCCACCAAGTAAACAACTTAAGTGGACCAACCAGTTTGCTGTAGCCAAGATGGTTTCTGGGGGCTTGTCCCTCGTCGACTCCTCCCAGGCAGGCAGAAACTGGTTGGTCCACTTAAGTTGTTTACTTGGTGGGGTAGCTTCAGTTTGCTTTGGACTGCTCTGACTGACGAAGCCCTCTGGAGTGAGGGTGAAACGTTTCTACTAAAAAGAAACTGTCCAGATGAACTGATTGAGAATGAGCGGATTTGATACCTGGACTATTGAGAATGAACTTTCTGGTCTGTTTTGTAAATAGTTTTCTTGTGCTTTTTTAATTTGGAATGAATGAAAAAAAAAAACAAAAAAAAATGTTGTACCATGCAGGACTTGAACCCATGAGCTTTAGGACTGAAGGCAAACGCTATTTCCATTGACTTATCCATGCACATTAGTTTAGTATTGTCAACTTCTCCTTTAAAAGTGGGTGGTTCGTTCGAACCCCCCGAACCCCCCTTGCCTACACTGAATGCAACCCCTCTGGATCAAAACTACTAGCAAATAAAAACCTGAAAGTTATGCACCATAACTCATAGCTCGTAAATTTGAACATATTACACCCATTCTCCATAACCTCCATTGGCTTCCTGTCACCTACAGAATTCAATACAAAACTGCTCTCATTACACACCAATGCTTACATGGAACTTCACCTGACTATCTAAAGGACATTCTTGCACCATATTCATCCACCCGGTCTCTACGATCACAGAACAGTAATCTACTTCACATTCCACGAACCAAATTAAGGACCATGGGAGACAGGGCATTCTGTGTGGCTGCCCCCCGCCTATGGAACTCCCTCCCTGACTGCCTGAGAGCTCCACAGTCACTGGTTGACTTTAAAAGCGGTTTAAAGACTTTTCTTTTTAAGCAAGCCTATTCTGCCTCCGCATGATTTTATCTTTGATCTTGGTTGATAGTATTATTGATTTTACTTGATTTTATCACTTGTTTTATTTATTTATTTATTTATTTATTTATTTTTTAAGCAGGCCTATTCTGCCTCCACATGATTCTGTCTTTAATCTTAGTTGATACCATTATTGATTTTATTTGATTTTATCACTTGTTTTATTGTTGTAGCACTTTGAGATTTTTATTAATGAAAAGTGCGGTATAAATTGAATTTATTATTATTATTATTATTATTATTATTATTATTATTATTATTATTATTATCATGTTCCCTGAAGGAAGGGAACGAGGTGCAACATACTTGCTATGGGAATTGCGCCCCCGCGCGATTACCTGAAGGAATATACTCACGCCTTTATGACTGGGGCGGCAACGCCGCACCAGAGGCCCCGCCCGCTGTGTACTTAAGCTGCTGACGCCCATCCATCTTTCTCCAAAATTGCACTTCACTGAGCTTTCAGCATTGAAAAGGGCCAGATATATTGCATCTTGTTCCCTTCCTTCAGGGAACATGAGTTATGGTGCATAACTTTCAGTTCCCTTTCAGTCTGGTCTCTCGGTGCAACATACTTGCTATGGGAACGTAATCCATTCACGCCCTTGAAATGCTCAGTAAAATGCATGCTAGAGTGAACGTCTGCCCTTGACCAGCAGGCATCTCAAGGCTACTTTCTACAGCCTGAGTGACGTCACCCGCAGTAACATCCAAACTGTAATGCTTTGCAAAAGTGTTTAATGAGCTCCAGTTCGCAGTAGCGCAGATGTCTGCAACTGGTACACCCTTGAACAATGACCAGGAGGTGGCCAAGCCCCGAGTGGAGTGAGTGTGCACCCCAGAGGGCACCTGTAGACCTTTGCTACTGTATGCCCTTTTAATGGCTTCAGTCACCCTATGTGAAAGGCGTTGTTTTGATAGGGCCTTTCCAGTAGCAGGTGCTGCAAAGCAGACGAACAATTGATTTGTTTTTCTCCATTCGGCTGTTCTCTGCATGTAAGTGCGTAAAGCTCTCACGGGGCAGAGAGCCTTCAGCCTTTCCTGTTCCTGAGTGAGTACAGGAGCAGGTGGGAAGGAGGAGAGATCAAAGTCTAGACTCCTGTGGTTCAAAGTAAAGACCTTGGGAGTGTATGCGGGATTAGGCCTTAAGGTGACCGTTGACCCGTCAGGGGCGAATCAGGTACACATTGGATGTACAGACAATGCATGGAGGTCACCCACGCATTTCGCAGAGCAAAGTGCCAGGAGTAGAGCAGTTTTATAAGATAACAAATCTATCTTAACCTCGCTCAGTGGCTCGAATGGGGGGTCACAGAGAGCCCCAAGACCAGGCCAAGATCCCAACCAGGGGTCAGAATCCTGCTGGGTGGGTTAGTCCGAAGCACACCTTTCATAAATCTTATTATGATTGGATACGCTCCAGGTGACCTGTGTCCCCAGCCTTCGTGACAGGCTGAAATAGCTGATAGGAAAACTTTAATTGTCGAATAAGAACGACCTTTTTCCAGTAAGTCCTGAAGGAAGGTCAAGAGCTGAACCAAGTTGCATGCATAAGAAATAATATTTCTTTCTGAGCACCAGGCTTAAAAAATATGCCACTTTTGTGCGTATAGAGACTGTGTTGACATAGCACGGGGATTTTGTATGGTTTTTACCACATTTTCCGGCAGGCCTGACGTCATCAGCTTGTTCTTTTCTGCCAACAAGCTGAAATTTTTTGACAGTTGCTGGCCTAAGCGGTTGGACTGCCTCTTCTAGTGACATAGTTTGGCCCTGAAGAAGAGCAGTTGGTGCTTCCAGTTCTCCTCCAAGGGCCCTGGAGGCTGTGAACCCCTGGGGGTCAACTAAGTTGAGAAGAGGGCCTCCTTGCCGATGTGCTACCAGGCTGCTCTGATCGAGGGTAATAGAGGGCAGATGCAACCTGTCATCCTTATTAGACAGAATTGGAGCAGAAAGTCTATTTTCCCCCTCCAAGTTTGGAGTCATAAGACTGGGAGACTGCAAGTTTTGTAAACGAGCAGATCTCCTGACTCCAATCTGTTTTCTGGAATGGTCCAGTTTACTGGTCCTTGGCTTTAACAGAGCGTCGGAACCAAGCAAACCGACCGGGGTCTGTGTTTCACCCGTTGGGAGAATTTTGTTTAAGAGCAGAGCTGAATTAGCACAGAGAGGAAGGTCACGTGCTGTCTGATCACTGCTTGGTCATTGCGTGTCCCTCATTAATAATAAAGGGACAGCTGCAACGTGAGAACGTGGAGATGCTTCTTTGAGTTTGGCAGACTTTAGATTATTTGGTGATAGAGAGCCCAGTCCCCTTCGAAAAACAGGAAGAGAGATCTGATTCAACTCTGATTTGTTTACACACAGCAGCTTGAACACAATTGCTGCTGTGAAGGTGTGAAGCTTGTGGCTGCCTGTGGGCATCTGACGTGTTGCCCCCCCCCCATCCTTAGATTCTGTCAGCATGCCTCCCTGAGGTGCGGACATGTCACGTGTTTGCCTGGTGCTGCTGAGGTTTATTGATTAGGCTAACACCCCGTGGGCCATGAGGGAAGGGGGGGAAAAGGCCCCCTCTCTTTATGATGGCTGGCAGGCCAGAGGGACCTGTTCTACTGAAGTCACTTGTGGTTTTTTTTAGAGTCAATAAAATAGAGAAGGGCTGTTTTATGAGCTTTATTCGTGCTTATGTGCAACGACGTACATGATTCTATGTCACTCACAGCAGGGAGAGCATGATTTGTGCATGCAACATATTTACCAGCTTTTTGTACCGTGTTACAAATAAATTCTGGACATGAAGGGATCATTCCCAGTACCGTGTGGGCGGGTGATCGTGTAATGTTTTTAAATTTTAAAGTTCTTTTATTTGCTTTTAAAGCGCAAAATGGTCTTGCCCCGCCCTATCTGTCCGAGTTGCTGCAGCCATACGCACCCTCTCGATCCCTCAGGTCATGTGATCAGCTGCTCCTGAGTGTCCCAAAGACAAAACGCAAGCTCAGAGGAGACCGTGCTTTTGCTGTGGCAGCTCCTAAACTGTGGAACAACCTTCCCTTGAACATCAGACAGGCCTCTTCCCTGTCTGTTTTTAAATCTCTTCTTAAAACCCATCTCTTCTCCCTGGCCTATGACACNTTACAGGATTCATTTTAAAGTTCTTTTATTTGCTTTTAAAGCGCAAAATGGTCTTGCCCCGCCCTATCTGTCCGAGTTGCTGCAGCCATACGCACCCTCTCGATCCCTCAGGTCATGTGATCAGCTGCTCCTGAGTGTCCCAAAGACAAAACGCAAGCTCAGAGGAGACCGTGCTTTTGCTGTGGCAGCTCCTAAACTGTGGAACAACCTTCCCTTGAACATCAGACAGGCCTCTTCCCTGTCTGTTTTTAAATCTCTTCTTAAAACCCATCTCTTCTCCCTGGCCTATGACACCATCTGCGATGTTGACTTTTAATAATTTTAGTCGCTTGTTTTATCTGAGTGTATGATTCCTCAACTTTTATTATGTGACTTTTATTTATTTTAATTATTTTATTACCTGATTGTGATTGTTTTGTTGTGTGTACAGCACTTTGGTCCTGTAGGTGTTTAAAGTGCTCTATAAATAAAGCTGGTATGGTATGGTATGGTAATGTGGGAACGTGGACCTGGTTCATCAGGCATGTTTCTGTCTGGTGTCCCGGTTCGCTGAGGAGGCCCTGTGTCTGACCGCCTGGCGGAGAACAAACCCGTTTTTGCTCCATGCATGCTCGGTGCGAGGTTGGCCCGGCGGGGGTTTCTGCCAGGGCTCCTCCTCGTATGCTAGTCGCTTCTGCGGTGGGCCATGCATTGCCGAGCGGTGTCGAGGTTGCGCAGGTCTGCCTCCAGCAGACTCCCTTGGGGGGACGAAGCTTCTCCGGTGAATGCCCACCTGGAGAGCTTCGGACTGTCTGCGCCTTTGGTCCAGCTTGGTCTGAATTCGCTCCAAAGCTTTACCAAATAATCTCGTCGGCTCTATCGAGTGGTAGAGAAAAGGCACCTTTTGTCCCTTTGAGAGCTCCGTTAAAGTCATCCATAGGTGGCGAATCGCGATGACCATTTCCGTCATGCCTCTGCCTTGAGCAACAACGGCTGTCCCCATCATGCGGAGTACAAAGTCTATTGCCCTGCGGGCTTCATCCAGCAAGTCGGTGGCAGCATGCTTGGCCGTCGTTACCTGCAGCTGTTGCAGCTTTTCCACTAGGTAAGCTTGCATCAACGCGGACGCATTCATGGCGCGACGCGAGTCCCTGAGCTCTGTAGCACTTCTCGAGTAGAGACGCTGAAGCTCGACAAGCCTTGCTGGGAAGAGTTGGTTTTGTCCCGGATGACTTAGGAGCTAGGTGAGACGCTAGTGTGTCCTCAATTTGAGGCACGTTAGCTATTCCCACCTCATCCATCCCGTCGACGTCGAGGAACTGTGAGAGGGGAAGGAGCATGGGGGCTCTTGGCTAAGCCCAGGTGCGAGTTATTTCTGTGAGGAAGTCTGGGAACATGGGCATCCTTTGCCTCGTGGCGGCCTGCTGCTTTGAGTAAAAGTAGTTTCCTACCAGCCTCGTGACCTGTTGGCGAGGCGGAGGCTCGGGCCATGGGATGTGTAGCGCGTCCGCTGCTCTGTGGCACAGGTCATACAGAGCAGGGATGGAAAAGTCGGTTTCTGGGAGCACAGGTACCGGGGTCTGGGAGAGATCTTCTTCCTGGTCCTCCAGTTCGACGTTTGTGTCCTCCGCTGAAAATTCGCCCGAGGCTGAAATCGAGATCTCGTCCTCGTTCATCATGCCTCGAGTGTCGAACTCAACTGTTAAGTCCACCAAAGGAGCCAGCACGTCAGGGCTGTCACCCCATTAGACTCGTGTGCTGTCGTGCAGAGCCATATTCTTGAGCTCTGGCGTGGGAGTGAGAGGCTCTGTGGTGTCCGCATCCGCTGGTACCGCTGAGACGCCCATGGCTTTGGCGACGAGGTCAACCCGGTGCCGCAGCACCGCATCCAGCATCAGGATGCGATGTGGGCAAAAGTCGGGCGCATCCAACGCTGTTTTTGCGTGTAACATTTCCAAGCAGACGGGACAGGCCTCATGGGTGTCCGTCGCCGCGAGGGAGAAACCACACCCGCTGAGACAGGTGCGCAAAGTTGGGCTCGCCATCCCGCTGGTTTTTCTTGGAAGTCTTATCTTTCGCTTTCCTTTCTCCGGAGGCATGTCCGAGATAAGGCGAGCGAGTCCTTCCAGAATCCTTTTTCTTTTTCCTTGAAATGTCTCCTCCATCGCATCGCTTTCGCTGGCTAACTCGCTAGGAGTTAGCAAGGTAGCTGTTGTGGCGTAGTTAGCGCCGTCGAGCGAAGCAACCTGTGGAGAGAGGAGAAGAAAATACTTCAAGGTTAAGAGAAAATGTGTCGGACTAGCTTTTGCTAGTCCAACAATACACATGAATAATTCTCTGTGCGCTCTGTGTAGGGAGCAAGCTCACCTCAAGTTGAGCAATGAAGCAACAGAGAAGTCCCGCGAAGAGGTAGTTCAGGTTTAGCGAGGTGAAGGGCAAAAAAGAGAAAGATGGATGGGCGTCAGCCGCTTAAGTACCCAGAGGGCGGGGCCTCTGGCGCGGCGTTGACGCCCCTGTCGTAAAGGCGTGAGTATATTCCTTCAGGTAATCGCGCGGGGGCGCAATTCCCATAGCAAGTATGTTGCACCGAGAGACCAGACTGAAAGGGAACCTGCATATGTGTACTTCCTTGAATAGTCTGTTTCCAATTCCTGCTCCTAAGACAGGGTAACATTAAATACTAGCTCTCTAGCAGAGCTGAATGTGAATCATGGAGCCATGGACTTATTACTCTAGGCCAAAGCCTTCTGTTCTTGCATGCTATGAAATTTCAATTAATGTCTGTCTTCATTTTATTCCCAAGGATATGAAATGCATTAGAGTACCTTGTCTGTCTTACATAATCAAGCGGCATACACAGAAATGCATTTATGTCTTTAGGTCTGTGCAGTGTATTGTCTGTCATGAAGGTGACAAGATGTCAGAATAAAATTAAACATTAACAACATTAGATTAAATAACAGCTGAGGATATTTGAAAAAATGCCCAAAAGCTCTTTTTTTCCCAGTGTGGTATAAATATGTTTGGTCCTCGGCATTTTGCTGTGTGAAATACATACATATAGTACAATAAGTGACCCATCGAAAAACTGGCACCCTACCCAGAGAGTACCCTGCATTTACCCATTAACATGCTGTTGCTTTTTTGGTTTCTAAAGTAGTTTTCAAAGTCAAAAATGTGTGACTCCTAACAACTTTGTCCCTCCTTCTGCCTTTGGGTCAAAATGACCCATTAAACCTGAGTTAATTGAGGCTTTGAAGAGACTAGTTATACACTCAGGGTTGAAGTTGAAGTGTCACTTGTTAAGAGGCTGTAAAAGTGAATCACCTAGGTATCTTTTTTTCCTGGAAACTTTTTATTTATTTATTTTTAAATTGTATACTATTTATTTAAAAGGGTATGAAGAAAACGCTGTAGAACATAATTATTGGATACATTTACATATAGAGAACTACGTATTTTCAAAATGTCTATCTTTTTTCATTTATTGAAAGCCCTTTGGTAATTCTCTTTTGTCCATTAAACTTCATTATTCATATAGTCACCTTAATGGATGGTGAGGCAAACACATTCTGGCAGCTTATTTCAAAATAACAATGGACTCTGAAGTTTCTGGTGGATATTTTTAAAGAAATGTCTTAAAATCAGTGCTAAAATGTTCAACCTCAGATAAATTATATCACTTGTGGTTAAAAAGAAATTCACATAAAATGAACTCATTTAACCTACCTTATCATCTATTTTCAGGGGCAGAGATGGGGTAGAGGCAGGGCAGCCGATCAGGGACCCAAAAGTCCTATGCTCGTTCCCCAGCCATTCCCACATGTCATGGTGTCTTTGAGCAATACTCCCAATCTCCAATTGCTCCCCGTGCACCTTCATAGCTGCCCACTGCTCCACTATCCAGGTGCGATGGGTTAAAAGCTGAGAACCAGTTTTGCCATTGTATGGAAAACATACAATGATGATAACACATAGAACTTTACTTTTACTTTATTATTCTAATTTACATTTTTACTTCAGGCAAACGTGTTTAAAAAAGACATACTTCTAATTATTTCACTTTACAATTAGATTTCTGCCAAAGAAGTCTGCCCAATTCTAGCTTATTCATTCTATAGATTTATTAGCAATTGTATCAGTAATTCTGTTTATCGATGGCCATTACTGAACATTTTTCCTTTCTTCACTCAACCTGTTCACCATCAGCATTCCTAATAAACCAAACCAGGGGTGTAAGTCTTTTCCTGTGGCCCATCAGTTCAATGACTTCTTTATAAAAGGGTAAATTAAACCTCATCCCACAGCCATTTACCTTACCGACAGCAGGTTAATGGCTCAAGATTCTGTTCTCTTTCCTGAAACTGATCGGCTCATTCTCACACCTGCTCACCCTCTCACTATTGATTATTCTGTGCTTTGAAAGTGTGTGAGCACAAGTTTTATTTATTTATTTATTTTTAATATATATTTCAGTGTGTAAAACCATAATGACCCTTTTCAAATAATTATTTTATGGTCAAAGTCAAGGAAGGACAACTGAAAGAGCAATTTCAGGGGGTGGAGACTGATAAATGCATGACTCAGCTTTCTGTCTGCATCATTTCTAAAAGGTCCAGAGAGGAGTGGTTTGCAGGTTAGTACAGAACAATAGAAAAACAACTCCCAGCATACACTAAGTTCCTATGGGAAACTAATATATCAAGATAAAACAGGTTGTACTGAAATGGCTGTGGCTATTATGAATGGAAATAGCTATTTGTTTATAAGACTGAGCTGTTATATAGTTATATAGAGCTGTTGAGCACACAGTGATTTAAATGAAAAGGTTAAAACTGAATGTTAACTTAAAGTTAAATGATATGTTCCAAAAGTGAATTGTTTTTAGCTTTTTTACACAGTTCACAGTACCATTCTTTCCTCTCTTTTTCCTTTTACACATAGGCGTCAAGGATACATCAAAAACCTTTTGTTTGTCTTTTGTACATAAGGAATTCATTAAAAAAATAACAACAAAATAACAATTTCCTTTTTTTTAATGCCCACACAGTGATTTGAAGGAAAAAGTTAAAACTGAATGTTAACAGGAGAAATTACAAAAAATTATATGTGTCAAAGTGAATTGTTTTTAGCTTTTTTCTTTAGTTCTTTTACAATATTATTTTGCTTGAATAACTGTTCATCTATGTGGAGGACTGTGTACATAATTTCTTCATCTCTGACTGCACGAGTGTATCCTGCTGGGTCCACAGGACTGGACACCACATAATAAATGGTAAATGGAGCTTATTTATATAGCGCTTTCCAGCCCCCTGTGAGGAGCCCCAAAGCGCTTTACAATACCAGCCATCCACCCATTCATTCACACATTCATACACCGGTAGTGGTAGCCTGCCTTGCAAGGCGCCATCCAGACCTACCGGGAGCAACTCGGGGTTAAGTGTCTTGTCCAGGGACACAACGACACATGGTGGGCGGATGCGGGATTCTAACCTCCAACCTTCCGATCAGGGGTCGACTGCCATTACCACTACACCACGGCCGCCCCATTATTAAAATAATAATAATGTCACATTTTTGTCATCTGTGTATGTTTCCACACAAGACGAAATTTGACTCTGCATTTAACCCAATCACCACCAGGTGGGGCAGTGGGCAGCTACAGAAAGCGCGCTGGGGAGCAATTGGGATGAGGTGTGTTGCTCAAACACACCACAAGTTATGCCGTGACTGGGGTTTGAACCTGGGTCCTTCGGGTCCCAAGTCGGTTCCCCTGCCACTACATCATCGTGGCCCCATGCTGTGAAGCTGAACTTGATAATAGTATTCATTGTTCTTCTTGAGATGTAATGAGCAGCACCTATTCACCTTTTCAACATCATGTAATAAAATGTATAAAATTTAAAAAACACGCACAGAGACGGGTCCGACCGTTTTCAATGCGCTTCTCATAGATTTCTCGGTAAAGCAAGTCCACATAATCTGTCACAGTTGTAACTTTCATTTTAATAGACTATATACCACGGACTCCCGTTCCAGCACTTCCGCATTCATTACCCGGGCGGCGCACTTCCGGTTAGCAGAAATTACACGAACAAAAATAAGTAAATACAATAAATAAAACATTGACATACACACAAATAATAAATCTACACATACATAAATCTATAGCAACGTTTTCCCTTCGGATAGCCACGATCCATTGTCGCCCTAACCCCTCCTCGACAGGGAAACGGAACAGCTGTACCCACCGGTTGGTGGACACACCGGCACTCACGTGTAGTGCCAGTAGCTCGCAGCCGCTTCCGGTTTCGGGTCGTTGTCATGGTGTGCTACTAAATAAATAAATGTCATTTTTTTTGTCATCTGTGTATGTTTCCCATACAAGACGAAATTCGTCTCTGCATTTAACCCAACCACCACCAGGTGGTGCAGTGGGCAGCCATAGAAAGTGCCCGGGGAACTGGGGAAATAGGTGTGCACTCATAGACACCCCAAGGTGTGTAGCGGCCGGGGTTTGAACCTGGGTCCTTCGGGTCCCAAGTCGGCAGCCCTGCCTCTACACCATCTTGGCCCCCTTTTACAGTATACTGTACAACTTGTCATGTTCACTTTAGCCTGACAAATATCAGTCAGCCACCAAAACATCAAGTGTACTGTATTTATAATTTTTAATACCAAGAACTCTATCAGAAGAGCTGTGAAGATGGATGCCTCTGTGCGCCCTCTCGATACAGGGGAACAGAATTTCGTACAAGACACCGGCTCTTTCTGCACTCCGGCTGCGCACTCATCTGCCGTGTTGATAAACAAATAATCTATCTATAGAAACATACAATAATGACAGCACATAACACTTTCTTCTTCTCTTATATTTCTGGAGACAAATTCTTGATTTGTATGTGCAAGTTTTTGTATTTAGTCCTTTTAACCTCAGATCTTCAGTATTTTTTACACGTGTTAGACATGTTGGTATTTATTGCTAGCCCTAACATCTTTGATTTTTTTTTATTTATTTATTGGGAAAATCAGTTGCTGAGCTGTTTTTGAGTTTAAAAAAGCCCCACTCTGCACAAAAATCAGCAAAAAATAAACAGCTCATCTCTCACCAAGCTGGAATGTAAATGTGAAAGTGAAAAATCTCAAAGGAGCTGCTCCACAGCCTCATCTTCCCTTCCCTGAGGTGGAAAGCCCTAGTTTGAGTGTTCACTTACATCATCAAAGGCCCCTTCTGTTTCATGTAATATTAACATGTGCTAAATCAGTGGCAAACAGCAGCAGCAATGTTTACACATCATTAGCACTGGCTTACTAAACCTCATGGAGAATGTTTAAAGATGCACTTTTACCTAATTGAAGTCAAAAGATTGTAGTTCCAGTAGGTACACTGTTTTACAAAGTGACCTAATCATTTGTGTTCTGCATGAACATTTTTAACAGGAAAAACATTCCTTCATAAATTAGCCTCTTTTAAGCCCAGAAAGTTTTTTGGGGTGAAATGGTATGTCAAAGCGATTTTGATTCTCTTGGAAATTAAGTTCATTAATCACATTTCATTTAGTTATTTTCTATACACAGCTGTAAACTGAGGCAGTCTGTATGAAGCAGTAAGAAAGACTTGGGCTTTCAGTTGCAAAGACGGAGAAAAGGATAAAAATGTTTGGTGATGCAGAAGAAAAGCCATCAATTTTCATTATGACGAATAGATCATCTCTTCTAATTAGACCCCTGGCTTTTTATCGCTGTACAAATGCTGAATAACATGAGCCAGAGAAGTCAGGCAAACCCAATCACTGATTAATTAGATAGATGAATAAAACCACAAATTCTAAGAACGTGGTAATATTATTCCAGATTGCTTTTTAATGGTACAGCTCAACATGTTACAGGCCACATCCTTTGGGTATAAGTGATGGAATATCATATCATTGTGTTTATTCTGTTTCTTTTGTAATCTGCTGCCAATAAAGAACCATCAGATTGTAACTTACTTAACGTAGTCATAACAGATGTTTAAATATATTAATGTTTTGTGTTCTTTATTTTTTTTAATGTTTCTAACTCAATTATTTATATAATTAAATACTTTTTGGAACCTAAGTAACTCAAACTAATCAGCATCCATCCATCCATCCATCCATTTTCTTCCGCTTATCCGGGGTCGGGTCGCGGGGGTAGCAGCCTAAGTAGGGAGGCCCAGACTTCCCTCTCCCCAGCCACTTGGAGCAGCTCCTCTGGGGGAATCCCAAGGCGTTCCCAGGCCAGCCGAGAAACATAGTCCCTCCAGCGTATCCTGGGTCTTCCTCTGGGTCTCCTCCCGGTGGGACATGCCCGGAACACCTCACCAGGGAGGCGTCCAGGAGGCATCCTAACCAGATGCCCGAGCCACCTCAACTGGCTCCTCTCGATGTGGAGAAGCAGCGGCTCTACTCCGAGTCCCTCCCGGATGACTGAGCTTCTCACCCTATCTCTAAGGGAGAGTCCAGCCACCCTGCGGAGAAAACTCATTTCAGCCGCTTGTATCCGAGATCTTGTTCTTTCGGTCATAACCCAAAGCTCATGACCATAGATGAGGGTGGGAACGTAGATCGATCGGTAAATTGAGAGCTTTGCCTTTTGACTCAGCTCTCTCTTCACCACGACAGACCGGTACAGCGCCCGCTTCACTGCGGACGCTGCACCTATCCGCCTATCGATCTCACGCTCCAGTTTTCCCTCATTCGTGAACAAGATCCCGAGATACTTAAACTCCTCCACTTGGGGCAGGACCTCCTCCCCGACCCGGAGAGGGCACGCTACCCTTTTCCGGCTCAAGACCATGGCCTCGGATTTGGAGGAACTGATCCTCATCCCGGCCGCATCACATTCAGCTGCAAACCGCTCCAGCGAAAGCTGTAGATCACGAGCTGATGAAGCCAATAGGACCACATCATCTGCAAAAAACAGAGAAGCGATTCTAAGGCCACCAAAACGGATCCTCTCAACACCTTGGCTGCGCCTAGAAATTCTGTCCATAAAAGTTATAAACAGAATCGGTGACAAAGGGCAACCTTGGCGGAGTCCAACTCTCACCGGAAACGAGCCTGACTTACTGCCGGCAATGCGGACCAAGCTCTGACACCGGTCGTACAGGGACCTAACAGCCCATATCAATGGGCCTGGTACCCCATACTCCCGGAGTACCCGCCACAGAACCCCCCGAGGGACGCGGTCGAATGCCTTTTCCAAGTCTACAAAGCACATGTAAACTGGTTGGGCAAACTCCCACGCACCCTCCAGGACCCTGTTGAGGGTGTAGAGCTGGTCTAGTGTTCCACGACCAGGACGAAAACCACACTGCTCCTCCTGAATCCGAGGTTCGACTATCCGACGGACCCTCCTCTCCAGAACCCCTGAATAGACCTTACCAGGGAGGCTTAAGAGTGTGATCCCTCTATAGTTGGAACACACCCTACGGTCCCCCTTTTTGAATAGGGGAACCACCACCCCAGTCTGCCAATCCAAGGGAACTGCCCCCGATGTCCACGCGATATTGCAGAGTCGCGTAAGCCAACACAACCCCACAACATCCAGAGCCCTAAGGAACTCAGGACGAATCTCATCCACCCCCGGAGCCTTGCCACCGCGGAG
>JBBPBX010002291.1:26099-43666 GCA_038048925.1 Garcialebias charrua | reverse complement strand
TGAGCGCGGCCATCTTATATATTAGGGATGTAACGGTACACGTGGGTGTACCGAATCGGTACGGCACGTTCGGTCCACCTGTGTACCGTTTTGGTTATTTTTTCACTCATTAAACATTATTAACGGGAGAATATATGCACCGCGGAACTAAAATTCCTATGCGTGTTTTAGCATGGCGCTATTATTTTGCAACACGCGCAGCATTTTGCAACCTAGCATCTCGTTGCAGTCTCATGTTTAGGAACATTATGGCTTTCTTGTTAAAAGATGAGTGCAAATCCAAAGCTGTATGTCAACGTTGTTTCACGGAGATTGGATCTGCAGCAGCAACACGTCAAACTTGTTAATGGACTTGAAACGACATCATCCCAACATGAACATCTCTTCTACGAGCAAGAAAAGCAGCTTGTTGCAAAGACCGCTAACAGCAGCAGCATTTAAATATCCTTCATGAGGTAATTCAGAGTGGTCCAGATCAATAACACAAACTGTAGGTGTTTTTAAATCTATGGATCTACGTCTGAATGTTGTTGATACGCCGGCTTTTTCAAAAAGTTCAGCACTTTATGAAAAAGTTAAAACTGATATTGTCAACAAGCCCTGGAGCAGATTAAAGCCTTGCCCTGATGGTGATGATGATGATGATGATGATGATGATGATGATGATGATGATGATGATGATGATGATGATGATGATGATGATGATGATGATGATGATGATGATGATGATGATGATGATGACCGAGAGATTCAACCACCTCATAACAACCGTTCAAGAAGAGGTATTGTTCTTTTATTATTGAAAAAAGGTATTGTTCTTTTATTATTGAAAAAAAGGGGCAGACATAATAAGAATTCTTCTTCTTTCTGCCACCTTTCATTTTATGTATTCTTTCTTTCACATATTTATGAAATGTTTTTTCTTTTTTATGTTTCAATGTAAAATGAATAAATTTTTAAAAAAAATTAAAAAAATCCACCAGATCACCTGCAGCTAAGAAGTCTGTGATGACTGAACTCTGAACATTTCCAGGGACCTGTCCCACCTGGGGGAGCAGGTCCAAGAAGAGGTTGTGAGTAATGAAGACAAATACAGCCACATTGCTGCTACTGTTGTTACTGAGATGATTTTCTCCACGACTGGAGATATTCACTGCAACTAGATCTGTGCTTTTAGCAGAAAATGTGGACACATTTGTCTTTTTGGACAAAAACTTTAAACTTGATTAGTTAGATTGTAAACAGTCTGTTGCTGCTTATTGTTCTGGTTCTGACTGTTATTGTATTTATTAAGATTTTTATTATTGTTAGTATAGGTTATTGTAAAGAGTGCTGTTTATTTAAAATATCATCCAAATGGGTCGCTTTTATTTATTTTTATACAAACGTATTGTTTAGTTGGCATATTTTCAAAATAAACATTTTATAAGTATTTTGTCTTTTTTTGTACCGAAAATTAACTGAACCGAACCCTCCTTGTAATTGAACCGAAACTAAATGTGATTTTAGCGTACCGTTACACCCCTTATATATATATATATATATATATATAAACATTTAAAAAGAAATGGAATAATAGTATATATTTTTTTTATTTTGTAGATGTTTCTGTATATACAGTATTGGCATGTTTAGAAAATGAGCACAGACCTCATGAGGGATAATAATTTGGGTGCATTCTGTAGCTTCACCACTTAGTGTCACTTTTTTTCATTCAATCTTTATTTAGACAGGTTAATCCCTTTGAGCCTCGATGACTCATTTACAAGTGAGACATGATTTCAACAAAGAATGATGACAATAATGGAACAACAGCAACAACAATAGACATTTATAAAAGAGGCATACAGATTTTTTAAAACAAACTAAAATAAGATGACAAGAAGTAGCAAATACAGTTACTTTGTAGATTATAAGGCAAATGTAGAAAACTAAAAACAGGAACATGTCTGCATTGGTCCTTGCCAGGAGTTCAACAGATGTTTAAAGTCACTTAGAGATGTCAAGGTTGAAAGCTTCAGATCTTTTTGCAAGATTTTCCAGGAAAGAGGAGTGGAGTAGAAGAAGGCCCTTCTGCCAAGTTCAGTCCTCACAGAGGGAACACTGCAGGTAATAATGTCCTGAGAGCACACGCTGTAGTTGCACTCACGCAGAGACATGTAGGAGGAGATGTATGAAGGCAGCAGACCAAGAAGTGATTTAAAGATGAAAATTTACCAGTGGGAGAGTCTGCGTGAAGTTAATGATGTCCAGTTAACCAGTGAATACAGGGTGTAGTAGTGGGTAAAATAATCAGAGCCAGTTATTAATCTTAGTGCACCATGATAGACAGTACTAACATCTGCAGGGTGCTTGTAGAAGCATTCATATAAATAATGTCACCATAGTCAATGGAGGGAAGGAAAGTCACAGTTACAAGGTGTTTCCTAGCATTCAAAGTTAGATAGGATCTATTTCTGAAAAAGAAACACAGTTTAACTTTAAGTTTCTTTACTAGGTTTTCCACATGGAGCTTAAAAGAGAGCTGCGAGTCGACCAAGATACCCAAATATTTATAGGAATCGACAAACTCAATAGGGACACCATTTGAGGATAAAACTGGAGGAAGAACTGCTGGCACCGACTTCCTGTTTGAAAAAAGCATCCCTTTTGTTTTATCGGCACTTAGGACAAGTTTAAGACAGAACAAATCTGGTTGGATGTTGTCACGGATGTTCGCGGTTTGCAAAAACTGGAAAGCCTTACCAACTGTTTAGCTCGACAATAAACAACTGTGTCATCAGCATAGAAATGTAAGGATGCATCAAGGATGTTCTGACCTACATTACCTATAATAATTGTAAAGAGGGTGGGTCTTAAGACTGATTCTTTTGGTACATGATTGTTGACTGTTAAGTAACTGGACGAAGTACCATTATGTTGAACACATTGCTTCAGATCTGAAAGATAGTTAGAGAACCAGCCAATGGTGTGATCTGAGAAACCAATTTCTGAGAGCTTATGACACAAGATGTTATGATACACAGTGTCAAAAGCTTTAGACAGGTTTAACAAAAGTGCAACACAATAATCCTTGGCATCCAGTGCTTCAACAAAGTCATTAATAACCTTCAGTGAAGCAGTCGTTGTACTGTGTTGTTTCCTGAAACCAGGTTGATTGGGAGTTAAGATGTTAAATGAGTCCAGGTATTTTTTTATTTGAGAGTTTATCAGTTTTTCTAGAACCTTGGCTAAAATACAGAGTTTAGAGATTGGTTGGTAGTTGTTCAGTGAGGTGGGGTCACCTCCCTTCAGCCAAGGAAGAACAAAGGCTGTTTTCCAAGCGTCTGGAATGGAGTTTTGGCTTATGGAAAGGTTAAAGATGTGGGACACCGGTACTGCGATGATATGAGCAGCAAGCCTTAAGAAATAAGATGGAAGTGCATCTGGTCCTGCAGATTTTTTAGGATCAAGACCTTTTAACAGTTTATTTACCTCACTGACTGAGAATGGAGAAAAAGAGAAGGTGTTATTAACTGAGGATTGACTTTTAAGAGGGAATTGATTTGTAAAGTTTGGTTATTAAGTGAAGTGGCTGATTTTCCATTAGTAACTGTGTCAAATAAAGAACAAGAAGCAACAAAATGTTTGTTGAAACAGTTCAGGATCTCACTCTTATTTGACATAGGAACAGAGTTAACGAGAAATTGTAATGGGAGGTCAGATGATTGGGGGCTGCCTGAGAGAATTGATGGTTTTCCAGAATCTTTTAGGGTCATTTAGATTTTTGGTGGTCTGAGATGAGAAATAGTTACGTTTTGTGGCTTTGATGGCTGCTGTACATTTATTCCTCAGCTGTCGAAAATTCAACCAATCATGTCTGAGCCAGATTTTCTTGCTGCGACCCAAAGATGGTCTCTCCTGTGCAGGAGGTCAGCTATTTCAGGAGAAAACCAGGGACTGTCACATCTCTTTATTCTGAACTGACAAAAACAAGCATGTTTGTTTACAAAATAAATGAAACTATTATGGAAAATAGTTCCAAGCTGTGCTTACATCATCAGATAATAGAATACTATGCCAGTCAAAGTGAGCTAGGTCCCAGAGGAATGACTGTTCACAAAAACATTTCAAATCCTTTTTTTTTTTATTAATCTGGGCTTAGACGTTAGAAGTTTAATATCTCTAAGAGCCGCTACTACACATTGATCACTCAAAATGTCAGCAAACATACCTTTACAAGGGAATTTGTGAGGCGTATTTGTTATAAACAGGTCTAAGATGGAAGATTTTTCAGGACAGTTTTTGTTTGGTCTAGTGGGGGAGTCAATAAGTTAGTTAGATTGAGTGACAGGCAAGATTCCTTTAATTTATCACGGGGAGGGGGTGTTGACTTATTCTAGTCAATGTTAAAATCTCTTGCCAAAAAAAAAAATTGAATTTTACATTTCCAAGGAATTCTATTTGGGAGGACATAGCCTTGTGGGTGTCTGAGGGGAGGACGATAACAATCCACTACAGATAAGATCTGGCCTCCATTCAAAGTGATGTTTACAGCTAAGGCCTCAAACTGGTTTGGGATTGTTTTAGCAGACACAAGACTAGAAACCAGAGAATCTCTGATGTAAATACCCCCCCCCCCTTTGACAGTCACAGCGATAGATGTTAAATCCATTGATTACCAGGTTGTTATTCAGTACAGATTGAGCCAAGTTTCAGAAATGAAGATTGCATCTGCCCAATAAGAACTGACCAGAATTTTCAAAGCGTCAAGTTTTCTCAGAAGGCTATGTACGTTTACATGCAGAAAATAAAGACCTGACATGTTTTTAAAGTCATTTGGTGTGCTGTAATTAGTGGGGGGTCCAGGGTTGGGTTTCATCCCTGAGAGCAGTAACATTATTATAAGACATTTTCTTGAGTTTTTCGTGACTGATGTGTAATTACAGGAGTTAATAGTGTGACAATTAGCCCCCATAATTGAACCATGAGAAACATTAATGAAGACGTGATCATTCAGAACCCCAAAACAGTGAAAGTTGCAATGATAGGCAGATCCAGATGTATTAACAAGATTCAGTGACTCCAGATAATCTGAGATCTGAAAATAATGACAATAATATGAATGGTGCAGAAAAGTCTCGGACCATAAAGCATCACAAATCAAATGGGCAAACAAATCCGACGAGGTGGCCCAACTGCAATTTGAGTTTGGCTGAGAGGGCTCCAGCCCCTCTGCAAAGATGGGTGGATGATCCCATGGGAAACAGAAGCTGTTCTGTTCATCCAGAATCAACAGACAGAAACAGATAATTTGTGGTAAATAGTAGAGTGAGCTGCTAGAAAGCGAGCTGTCAGAAAATCCTCGTAAAATGAAAGGCATGATCCTAGTTCGTTTCAGGTCAACAGGGGACAACAGGGTGATTTAGAATAAAAATTAATTATTAACCAGGTGAGTTTGGATGGAAGCCTGCAGCAAATCCAATGCAGACTCCGGACTTCTCTCGAACACCACACAACACTGCTCCTATGCGCTTCACTCCACTTCTTTGCATGTCACCCTGCTCAACTGCTCGCCCACACCCCACAGCACGAGAGGCCACCCCCAGTGAAAAACGACAACTGACCAAAGAGGCTTAAGTCATCACTGGTCCGGTTCTGCTCCAGCTTCACAGCACGAGAGGCTACCTCCGGCAAACAATGTTGAGACTGACCGAAGAGGCTGAAGTCTTCCCTTGCCCAGTTCTGCTCCAGTCCGGTTCCCACGGTGCTTCAAAGCATCAGAGCGTCTCCTCCAGGCGAACACAGCGATTCCCACGGAGGTGGACAGTCCTTTGTTTAAAGGTAACAGGTTGCTCACTGAGGCTGAGATCGGCTCTGTTGAAGACAAAGTCCCCACAGCCAACTCAGTTCGGTTCTGGTCCTATTCTAGGACACAGGTACATTTCCCCCACACTGAATGAAGACGACATGAGGGACCAGTCCAAAAGAAAGCCAACGGGAAAGCCTGCAAAAAATACTACCTAGCGATTCTTGTCAGAACCAGGTAGAACCACAAGGTCCAGATTGAGAAGTTCAGTTAAGGTCCAGAGAGAGGGAAAAAAACACCGGACCTTCGCTCGACAACTCCCGAGCTCGAAGGATCACCTGGCCTGCAGGGTGCGCTGACTGACCAGTGGGGTGGGAACAGCTGGTCCTGGACCAAATTTTTTTTTTGGGACGGTCCCATCCGGCACTCTGAGTTACTGAACACCAAATTCGGTTGGAAGGGGGACCAACTTTAGTCCGGTTCGAAAAACGGGTCAGTTTGATGATAAAAGACTACAGAGAAGCCGGGGAGAGCTGCCATCTATCGTATCGTATCGTCCATCATATTACCCCATTAAGTCTTAAGTAGAGGAACTTAAGGAGCCAAATTACTGTGTGATGATAAAACCAGCATGATGGAACATGACAATAGACTTAAAGCTGCAGTCTGCAGTTTCTGTAGTGCAGTCTGTAAGTTTTCTAAAAATATATTTTTAACATATTTCTTCACTCTGTCACTATCTCCTGACAAACTGATGTTAGACAAAGTAATCTCTGAAAAAAACTATAGTCCCCTTGCTTCTCCAGGTGGTAAATAAGCATTTCTAAAAAGCCACAGTGACCCGCCGTTAACCAGCCAATAAAAACAGAGTTTTTAACCAGCCAATAAAAACAGAGCTTCTCACTTCTCACGCTCCTAACCCACGCCCCCGCCTGTCCCAGCCCCCGCGGCCGCGCAGGTTCTCGTTCAAAGTATTGCAAAGCGATGCAAAACTGTTTTGTATGTGACACAAATGTATTAAATTCCCCTTCTTCATCCCTGATCTGGACTTTTCTTTTGTTTTTTTGCCAAAAGTCAAGTGATCGCTTCCTCCTCCACTGATCCATGACTGAAATGATGAGGAAATGGATGAATTTGTCATGAGCGAATTAAACTCGGGTTCAACGTGGCTCTGCGAGGCTCAGTCGATTTCATGGTGTTCTGGTGTGCTGGACCAGCGCTCCATGTTTTTATTTTATTTTTTAGAACGTTTTATTAACATATAATAACAGAAATTCGCAGCGGTTGAGACAGGACATGTAGTGGAGGCGGAGCATTCAGAAACTGCAGCGAGAGCAAGAGGGAGCAGAGCCATATATGGCTCTGAGTGGGGAGGGACCAGAATGCTTTCCCTGTTGAAAATTTTCCTAAGTGCTGCGTTCTACAAAAACTGCAGAGTGCAGCTTTAAGGCCACACTAGAGGCCACGTTACTCCAGGCCTCTGATTCTAAAACACAAACTTTGAAAACTAATTTGAGCAAGGTTTATTCATCAATTTATTTATTTTATTACCGTACATAACAAATAAAGGTGAGAAAAGGCTTCATGAAGTTTGTAGTCATTTTTTTTTTACTCTACAGCTGACCACTTCAGGGACGATGGTCATTGTTGTCATAACTGTTCACTACAAAATGTTTCATATGCATTTTTATTTTATTTATTTATTTATTTTGCTAATGCTCATGAAGATTCTCACTCAGGTCTTTTTTTATGAAATAAGTAAAACTTGGATATAAATCAATGTAAACATAAACAGGACATACCCCTTTTAATTTCCTTTCTTCTCTAGCCTGCTGTTGTCTTATCTCTCTTCAGCACTTTTCGTGCTTTGTTTAGTTATTTTGTATTTTCCTCTCCATCTCCCAGCTGTTTTTTCAAGCCAGATAAGATGTGTTTTGTTTTGTTTTGCTAAGGTTATAAATTGAGAGAATATCCTGGATAAGGTGAAAAGACAGCAGTGCATCTCAGGGCTAAATAGACTCATAATGAAAATAGGACGTTGCTTGTGCATATTCATGAGGTAGGTAGTGCTCATCTCACTATCTTTGATTTGTATCAATAGAGTATGCAACACAAAAGCACACAATGCATTTCCAAGACTCCTGCTAGCAGCTTACACCATTAGACACCACTCATGGCCACTCATTCACCACAGAAGATATATAGTAAACATAATTTACTAGACCATTTTCTTATTTCAGTTAATAGTAAGCTGCTCATGTTGTATGGACATGCTTGAATGGGTACTGTATTGGGTGAGAGCTAATACTGGGACATATAATTCTATAATGTGTTATTTTGGGTTCATTTGATCCATTATGCATTCATTGGTGTGAGCTTATTGCATTAGTGGCAGCCACGGGGGGAGAATGGATCACATGTTTCACATAGCTAAAACGATACTTGAAATGAAAATTAGGAGCAACTTGAAAATGCATCTGGACATGTGAGTGCTTCTGCTTGGGTGCCACGGAGCTATTTCACACAGCTGTAATGCTACTGGCCTTCATTCAAGCCTAAATTCTTTCACACATTCATATACATGCTATAAATGCATTCTTGATCACATGTTTAATTAGACAGCTCTTTGTGGAAACACCCTTTACATCCAACTGTACTCTGCTGGGATGTGACAGAGCCTTGGACAGCAGCATGGTGGAAACACAATGTCTGTACGATTATTAAAGCTGGGGATATGATGTCTGCTGAGCTGCAGCAAATTGTTACAGCCTACATATATTGCTGTAAATGTGTTTTATGTTGGCATTTGCCTCCCTAATGGCAGAACAAAAAGAAGAAATTGTAGGTTCAAGGTTAACTTAAGTTTTATTGCATAAGAAAAAAAACTGTTGGTAAGCTTCAGATAGATTTTTTTTCCCAAACATTTTATGTTGCTCGAAAGAATTTAAGAAGCTGAATTAAATTGAAAACTGTGCACCAGTGTAAAGATGCACATTCCCTTCTTCACCTTTGCCTGATATCATAATACGTTTATTTGTTAGGTGTTTCTATTCACAGAATTGCAAGACTGAAAATCTATTGGTACACACTCCAAGGTTCAGCATTTTTTCCAAGGACACATTACTATCTAGACTAAGAAAGTTGCTAAGAACCAGGGACCTTTTATTCTGAAGGATGTCCAAGTCTTTTCATTCATGCCTCAGCCCTTGCTTGTTTGTTTCATGAAGGATCGATGTTCAGTCAAATTTAAAATATGCTCTGAGTGATAAACATGTCATGAGACACTTCCCAACATATGGTGACGATCAAGATTTGTATTTTTTTTTTTATTCGACCATTAAGATGGTATGTTGTACATGTTCACAGTGCATATTTATGAATTGTTCTTTTTTGTCTAATTTATCTTTAACTGGTTGCAAGATATGTAAGATGTTTGGTCTACAATGTACCTTGTAGTTGTTTTTTTCATCTCTGACTTTAATAAGTCATTAAGTAGGAGCCAAGATGGTGTAGGGGCAGGGCAGCCAATCTGGGACCCGAAGGTCCCAGGCTCGATCCCCATTCATTGCACATCTTGTGGTGTCTCTGAGCAGGGCACTCTATTCTCAGTCCATAACATCCATCCATCCATCCATCCATTCTCTTCCGCTTATCCGGGGTCGGGTGGCGGGGGTAGTAGCCTAAGTAGGGAGGCCCAGACGTCCCTCTCCCCAGCCACTTGGGCCAGCTCCTCCGAGGGAATCCCAAGGCGTTCCCATGCCAGCCGAGAAACATAGTCCCTCCAGCATGACCTTGGTCTTCCTCTGGGTCTCCTCCCAGTGGGATGTGCCCGGAACACCTCACCAGGGAGGCGTCCAGGAGGCATCCTAACCAGATGCCCAAGCCACCTCAACTGGCTCCTCTCGATGTGGAGAAGCAGTGGCTCTACTCTGAGTCCCTCCCGGATGACTGAGCTTCTCACCCTATCTCTAAGGGAGAGTCCAGACACCCTGCGGAGAAAACTCATTTCAGCCGCTTGTATCCGAGATCTCGTTCTTTCGGTCACAACCCAAAGCTCATGACAATGATGGGCAGCACGGTGGCACAACTGGTAGAGCTGCTGCCTCTCAGCGAGAAGGTTGCCGGTTCAAATCCCGGTCCGGGGCCTTTCTGGGTGGAGTTTGCATGTTCTCCCCGTGCATGCGTGGGTTTCCTCCGGGTACTCCGGTTTCCTCCCACAGACCAAAAAACATGCTTGTTAGGCTGATTGGTGACTCTAAATTGACCCTAGGTGTGAGTGTGAGAGTGGATGGTTGTTTGGTGTGAGTGAGACAGGTCCCTCTTGTAAATGAGTCCCCGTGACTCAACGAGGCTAGCCTGTATAAATAAAGGTTGAATGAATGAATGAAAAAACATAGATGAGGGTAGGAATGTAGATCAACCGGTAAATTGAGAGCTTTGCCTTTTGACTCAGCTCTCTCTTCACCGCGACAGACCGGTACAGTGCCCGCTTCACTGCTGACGCTGCACCTATCCGCCTATCGGTCTCACGCTCCATTTTCCCCTCATTCGTGAACAAAACCCAGAGATACTTAAACTCCTCCAATTGGGACAGGACTTCTTCCCCGACCCGGAGAGGGCACTCTACCCTTTTCCAGCTCAAGTCCATGGCCTCAGATTTGGAGGAGCTGATCCTCATGAGTCCATAACACATTATTATTAATAAACAACTCCAAGCTGTGGCCAGATAGTTAGTTATTACACCTGCAGTATGACAAGATCCTTCTAAGTCTTTATCTTTACCTGCCTTTCAGAATGGCAAATTCTGTGTTATACTTCTTTTTGTTCAGTCATTAACTAAACATTTATTTCTTGTCACCATAGTAACAGTCATCTTCTTGATTACAAGGCAGAGCAACATTCAGTGAAACAAACCATTGAGGTGTGAATAATTATCCCCTAAATAATGCCAAAAGGCCCTACATTTGTGGCTGTGAGAGGACTCGGAATGGATTTTAATTATACAATTCAACTTTGTAGTGATTTTCATAATCTGTTTCATAACGTGAGCCAAGGTGCAGCAAATCTATGTATTTGATCAGATGAGGCATTATAATCTGAGCCACCTTGTGTTTATAGGACAGTGCCACACCCAAACAGCTGTTAAAATAGCTCTTAATGTGAGATTAATTGTTGGCAGTTAGCTTGGCTAGGGTTGTCACACATTTAAGATAGGAAGTTGAGTGTGGAAGGGCCTTTTTGCTACAATGACCCTGTGCTATTCTGGGCAAGAAGCTCTGCTTTTTGACAGCCAACTTCTGGTCCCTATTTCCCCAGAGGTATGGCTGAAGCAGACATCCCTTCTAATCGACGCTAGGCTAACATACACACAGACATCCACAAGCAACACATACACTGCAGAGCAAGAACATTCCCTGCGGAGTCCGATGGAAGGGGATGCCTCTGCGCTCCAGACAGGGCTGAGATGAAAGCATGTCTCAGTTACCCAAAGCATGGACTACAGCTCAAGTGGCATCATAGCTAAACTGTAAACACAAGAAAACATTATTTATTGGTCTGTGTAGAAATCACTGTTCACAGTTTTCTGCTACAAAATTAGATTGCAGCCTTGTGCATTCTTTGTCAGGAAAGCAGTACTGTAATTATGTAAATATTATCACATGCAAAGTGATGCAGTCACACCAGAGATGAGGGTTCCAGTGAATCTGTGAAATGTTCAAGAACTCTTTTTTTTTTTTAGTTTATTCATTCATTTTATATTAAAAAATAATAATAATACAACATTTCACATCAAATAAATATACAACACATAAATAAAATGAAGGGTGGCAGTAAGAAGAAAAAATCTTAAATGAATAAATAAATAAATGAAGTTCAGATAATTGTTGTTAAAACAAAACAAAAAAAGGTAAAATCAGTTTCTCGTGCAATTATGGTCCGATTTCCAAAAATTAAGGAAATCGACTGGCCTAAATTTTACCTGTGCACCCCTAATTTGAAGATTTAAACACTTAATGGGCATTATCTCTGCTGTCTAAAACTCATCATAACACGCTGATCATTACAGACACAGGATGTGAGGAAGAACATTTCTAAAATGACTTGTTTTAACAGTAGTTGCACATTTAGTGTAAAACATTTCACCACAAGTGTCTTCTGGTAACCCACAGACAAAATGATCTTTTCATCGTTCACCCCCACTTGGCCTCTTTATCTTCCTATCTCTGACTTTTCTGCTGTCCTTGCCCATGTTGCACTCATGAACAAATGGCATGATAGGTGACAGAGAAGCCAACAAGGATGAGCGATGGCCACAAAGCTGGTCTTAGTGAAGCGTTATTAATGGAGCAGAAGCAGCCGTCCGTGCGTTCTGCAGTGGTTAGCTACACTTACACGTTTGGTTGAGTACAAAGAGGAGAAGATGAGGAAGAGGATGCAGCTCAGCTTCTGATGAAGGATGATGAAGCCATTAACACGGCCCCCAACCTCCACCCATATGCCTTTGTTTATTGCTGATGTATTTTGACTGGAATCGTGTTTTGTCTGTATGTGGCTCTTACACTATAGAATATCAAATTATGAATTACCAAAAATAATCTCCTGATGCAGTTATTCAAACTCAATAAAAAAAAGTCAGTTTAAACAACAACTTTTTTTCCCATTTAATTCAGGTTCAGATTCTGACTGAATCTCTGCAGGGCGTTCCCTTGGAGTGTTCCTGAACCTACTCTTGTTTGGCTTTGCTGCTGATTCAGCTGGATATCTTTTTGAAATGTTAGCCCACATTTTGAGCACTACGAAATACATTTTGTCTCATGAGTCCTTTATATTTTTGTTATCATCCTCATTATCCTGGCCTGTCTCCCATCCATTAACCTTTCAGCTTTAAGGATTCACACAGTTGAGATCCCATATGGACTTCTATTGTCTTCCTTACGTTTTTCAGCATTCTTCTCATTCCATAATTTTTGTGCTATATCATCGAATCATATATCAAAACATTCAGCTCTTTCAAGACAATCCTGATGACTTTTGGTATTGGTGCAACTTTATCTTTTTTAAATATTTAGCCTTTTCTGCCACTTTTTTTAACATAGAAAATGAATTGAGCTAACTTAATTTCATCCTTCAAATCTTTAGATCTGTTTACAACCGTTTTACTGCTCTTTTCACATTTTGTTCTGCTTCAGCTTCTTTCAGTTTCCTTGTCCAAATTTACACTTTTTCTGCTCTTTTCATCTAATTTCAGCTGTTTTGTGCTTGTTTCAGATTATTTCTGCTAACTACAACATGTTTGTGCTTTTTCTATCTTCCTTCTGCTAATTTCAGTTTGTGATGCTCCTTTCAGCTGATTTCTGCATTTTTGGGCATTTTCTTCTATTTCAGCTACTATTTAGCTGATTGTATGCTAATTTGAGCTTTTCTGTTAATTCCACTTTTTTAGCTCATTTCAGCTCTTTCCACTTTCTTCTGGTAGTTTGTTTCTTTCTGCCTTTTTTGCTACTTTTTTCTTTCTTTCTAATTACAGCTTTTTTTTTTTAGCTAATTTTCTAATTTCTGTGCTCATTTCTGCTTATTTAAACCTATGTGTTCTTTCTGCTTTTTTTCTGCTAGGCTTGTGCTTCCATTTCAGCTACATTTCAGTATGTTTGTTTTTTTAGTTCATTTCAGCTGTTTTTCAGCAAGTTCTTCTGTAAGCATCCACACTGCATTTTTGCAGGAAGCGCTGTTTATCTAGTTAAAAATGTATTTACATTTAAAACACTAACTAAATGCATTTTTGATAATACTCTGTATTGTACAATCTAAGCTCTTTGAAAATGGTTAACTCATTTGTTCTTGAATGTGTAAATATTAGTTTAATAGTGTAATCACAACGTTTGCTGCTTTTAATAATGTGTAATTGTCTTTCATAATAATGTGTAATTGTCTTTCATATAGTCATTGACTCTTCATTATTCTTTATGGCTCTATCATGTTTTTAAACCACAACTTCACAGCTTTTCCTGCAGCATATAATTTTATATCAACACTTTCAATGTTACATTTAGTTCTTACTCTTTTGATTCATTTCTATGAAATGAGGAAGCAATGAAGGGAGAGCTTGTGAGAAGTTGAAAAACTGTATTAGCTGGAGAGACAATGGTCAACATGGCAAACAAGACAAAACTTTTTTTTTTTTTTGCTTTATTGTTTTGGGCTTATTACTCGAGTCGAGATGTATGTGTCATCTGGGCAGCAGTCATTTTCAGTTTTGCATCTACACCTTGTCCTGATGAGAAATCACCACAAGACAACCTCAGTCATACGCATTTAAAACATGCCAAACTGTGTACCCTTAAGTTAGCAAACAAACATGTATTTCCACGAGCTGGTGTGATTGTCTGCCTGGTTGCTTAGCACCTGTCAGTGACACGTTGTTGCTCATACATTTTTCAGTGACAGCTTTTCAACCGTTAACAATGTAGCTGTTATTTGGGCAGTGAGGCTCTGCTTATCAAAATGTGCAGATTTAAGTTTTGAGACTATTGTTCTGTCTATATGGGAAAGGTGTTTTGTGATTTTTATTTTTATTTTTTATGTAGCCCAAAGCAACGTCTAAACAAAACATCATAGTATCCTGTACACTATACTGTATTTGATTCCAAAGTGAAACACCACACTTGCGTGTTTGGTTGGACAACCCAGCAGAACTTTTTTTAAATCAGTGATGTCACAGATCCATCTCCCATAATCTAATTTACCACCCCGACTCTGATAAAAGTAACTACAATCATAATGCATGAGTTTGTGCTACAGAAGCTATTTCCATAATGACAGCAAATCCTTTGTATTCTGTTTGACTTCAACGAGCAGACAAGGCTTCTGAAAAATAACATTATCTGAAATAGAGCAGAGCAAAACCCCTTTATATTACAACAAATACCGTATTTTCCGCCGTACACATCGCACTGCCGTATAAGTGGCATCAGTCCAATTATGACCAATTAAGTGGAAAAATCCATAAATATGTTGCACCGCCGTATAAGTCACATCTATTATGCGTCACCGCTGACGCATTGCGTATGTTACGCGTCACCGCTGACAACCCGGAAATGTGGGCCGTGTTTTGCCAAAAATGGATTGGCTGCCAAATGGTGGCCAAAGGAGCATGCATGGAAGGACTTAACAAGATTAACACCTAAAAAAATGTTTGTTGACATTATAGTAAATATGTGTCTCAGCTGAACTTTTCCTTAATAAATGCACGTAATGGTCAAATCAGCTGAATTTTAAAAATAGTTTTGCTGCCTCGCTACTGCGAAGCGTGCACCCACAGCCAGCGGAAAAGCTGAATTTCTTTAAAATTTAACAAGATAAACACCTAAAAAATATTTGTTTGCTCAACATTATAACAAAGGTGTGTCTTAGTTGAACTTTTCCTTAATAAATGAACGTAATGGTCAAATCAGCTGAATAAAAAAATACGGTAGTGTCGCTGCCTTGGTTCTGTGAAACGTGGATGCGTAGCAAGCGGAAACGCTGCATTTCTTTAAAATTTTACAAGATAAACACCTAAAAAATTGTTTGCTGACATTATAGTAAAGGTGTGTCTCAGTTGAACTTTTCTTAATTAATAAATGTACTTTGACGGTTAAAAGATGGCAAAATTACGTAGGCGAAATAAAACGACTTTAAAATTACTACACGCTCACTCGTCCATAATGATGACAGAAACACCTATTTATATATTTTTTTATTCAAACCAGTTTAATTCTTCATCCTCCGTGTCGCTGGTGAAGAGTTCTACCAACTCCTGAGGTATTGGTAGGTGATGACGCTGCCTCCTCTTCCTCCTCCACGTCAGCTCCAGCAAACATCCTGGCCTTTCTGAACACTGACTGGATGGTTTCTTTTTTCTTCTTTTTTTTGATGGCCTCCCTTCTCCTCTTACAGCCATCCTCTCCACACCATTATTACAAGCACCCTGCGGATGTTGGATGCTGTCTACCATGGTGCTCTAAGATTCATAACTGGCTGTGATTATCGTACCCACCACTGCACCCTGTATTCACTGGTTAACTGGACATCATTATCCTTACGCAGACTTTTCCACTGGTACATTTTCATCTTTAAATCACTTCTCGGTCTGCTGCCCTCATACATCTCCTCCTACATGTCTTTACGTGAGTGCAGCTACAGTGTGCGCTCTCAGGACATGATCACCTGCAGTGTTCCGTCAGTGAGGACTGAACTTGGAAAAAGGGCTTTCTCCTACTCTGCTCCTGCATCCTGGAATATCTTACAAAAAGATTTGAAGCTCTCGGCCCTGACCTCCCTAAATGGTTTTAAGAATCTTTTGGAATCCTGGCAAAAACCATTGCAGATATGTTCTTGTTTTTGATTTTGTACATCTACCTTGTGGTGTTTTGCTAGTTTTGATACTTTGCATTTCACTTTCTATTTCTCTCCTATGTTTTTTTTTTTCTGTTGTTTGTTGTTTAAGGAAATTCTACCATTGCTGTTCATCATTCTTTAGTTTGTAGCAGGTCGCTTTTGTAAATGAGCCCTCGAGGCTCAATGAGATTTACCTGACTAAATAAAGGTTGAATGAATGAATTACCTCCAAATATTTATTTTAATAACTATCTAGTGTTTTTTTTTTCTTTTTTTTGTGACTGGATGGTTTCTTTAGTGACTGAGGTCCACGCTTTATCCATCCATCCGAGGACCTGCTGGAACGTCGCGTGGCGTATCCGTCCTGTAGCCGTGAAGCTGTTGCTCTCCGTCCACCGTCAACTCCTCCCAAAGGCGACGCAGAGCTGCTTTGAAGCTCTGGTTCACAGAAATGTCCAGAGGTTGAAGCACTTTTGTCAAGCCTCCCAGGATGATGGCCGGAATGGAGTTAAACACTTTAATTGTATCTTTAAATTGTAGCATGATACGCGCGCACATGCTGTCCATCCAGCAGGACTTTTTTGCTCTAAAAAATCTGCACATACATATACACCGGTAGTCATCAAAAGCCTAGAGGGCCCTTCAGCGCCCCTTAGTGGCCAAACGTGGTACTGCTCTATTTTTACAGTCAGAATGAATGGAAATGGTCATATCTCAGCCAAAAAAATGTCAAAAAATATGGGGAAAAAATCCATAAATACGTCGCTTCGCCATATAAGTAGCAGGACATGCAAATTAGGCAAAAAAACTGCAACTTATACGCCAAAAAATACGGTAGTCTAAAGTCAAAATAGGTTTTTATAATTTTATTGAACTGTCAACAATACTTGTGCAAAGGTTGCAGAAAATTTATAATATACATACATACATACATACATACATATACATACCGTATTTTCTGGTGTATAGGTCGCACCGGTGTATAGGTCGCATTGTCCAATTATCACCAATAGATTGGAAAAATCCCTAGATAGGTTGCACCGGTGTATAGGTCGCACCTACGTTTAGCTCTGCTGCAAATGTCTGCCACAGGAGCGCACAGCAAGGCTTTTAAGAAGATTAACACTTAAAAACAATTATTTGTTTGATAAAAATTATAGCAAATATGTGTCTGAGCTGAACTTTTCCTTAATAAATGAACGTAATTGTGAAATGAGCTGGATTTAAAAATTTGTTTCGCCGAAAGTGATAACAAGCCATATATAGGTCGCACCGGTGTATAGGTCGCAGGCCTTGAAAAAACCATAAAAAGGTGCGACCTATACACCGGAAAATACGGTATATACACATACATACATACATACATACATACATACATACATACATACATACGCACGCACAC
>JBBPBX010002291.1:12079-26030 GCA_038048925.1 Garcialebias charrua | reverse complement strand
GTGGTGGCCATTTGGGCAACCCACTTTTTAAAAGTAACTTTTTTTATACCCAGATGCAGCCACACACCAAAATGGAAGTTGGCATGTTGCTTATTTCTTGTATTCCAGCTCACAAAGTTTTCATATATGACATAGATATATGGCATATAGATGGCAGCCATCTTGCATTTTGACATGGCAACCTAAGTTTCATTGATGACCTTACATCTAGGTAGCCACACCTAAATGGAGGTTGGTACTTCTTTTATTTTTCAAGTTATGCTCACAACAGGACATACAGATGTAGCGTAGTTTAAACTCCCCCTCTTTGCTCTACAGCTGGGGACAATGAGACCAGATTTTCTGTTGATCCATTTGATCTATAGCACCGTAGTCCAATTCCAGACCAATTGTGAAAACAGGAAGACCTTGACATTTCTCTACATCACATCCCTCTGCTGCCTCGCATCTATCTTAGGCACAAGAAAAGCGTGATTAGTACTGTTGGATAATAGATGCACATGGGAAAGGTCAGCGGTTGTCATTCCTTAATGCCTCAACCTTTAAATTGGGGGACGGCGGAAAAGAGATTATGATTCATAAGGATCAATAATTACTCATTCCGCATGCACATATAAAGTATTGTAGAAAAATGTAGGTGCATTTTTTGTATTGGACATTTAAAAAAAACACACACACACACACACACACAACAACAAAAAACACAATAACTTATGCAAATGTAACAAAAATGCTTTTACCTGAGGAACAACAATCCCCTTTTCAGCTAAGTTGTTTCAAAACAAAATATGAGATTCTCAAGAGAGTCAAGATGCATTAGAGAGGCTTATTTATTCTTCGGGGTGCAGGCTATCTCAACCTGCCTGTGGAAATGTCACAATGATCCCTGTGCTTTTAAATGAAGGTCTGTGTGATTATCTACAAGGTGAAAAAAAAAGTGTGAAAGTGTGAAAGGTCATCACGATAATGGCTGTAGACAGAATTAAAAGCACAATTAAAAGAATCACAATCAAAATCAGTCCTCCTACGTTATTGTTTAATAATTAACACCCCATGTAGGCAGAGGTGTTAGAAGAGCAGTTTCTGTGCTGACATCCAGCACATTTCAGGACACCCCGGCTTTAGTGAAGCAACAATAATAAATATAAAATGCCCAACAACTGAAAGGCATAAGAGTCATAATATATGCTGTGTTGTTATTTTACCATTTTACACATTATGTATAGCAAAGTTGGGTGCCATTAATATTTATTTATTTATTTATTTATTTTTATTCATTAATTTTTATTAATTTAAAAATACAATACAAAACAATCCCATGTTTTCACACCTTTTTGGCGGTTTACAGCCTCCGCATTTGAACGAACTCCTCCTAGGGATTTCGCTCAATTGGGTTCAAGCTTGGCCAGTTTCTTCATAAGGCATGGGGGACCAAAAGTTATCAAAACGGTTCGTATTGAAGCATGCTGAAGGGGCGGAGCCAGATGTCAAAGTTAGACATCTCGCCATGAAAAACGAAACGCTAATAGCACCTACACGAAAACTGTCTAATACATCAAACCTTCAGTGATTGATGCACATCCGGTCCCCTGCAATACTGAATGGTCAAATCATGACATTACTTAAGCCACGCCCCCTGACAACAGGAAGTGTAAAGTTTTACGTTGAACGGTCCCGATCGGACCCCTGTTACCTAATCAGCATGACAGCGTGTCCAGTGACCAAAGACATGTTGGTGTAACAAGCTTTCCAACACTGACCGTTTCAAGTGGATCATGTGGGCGTGGCGATGTGGCGAAGTAAGACGTAATGCTGTCACCATACGTTTGGTTCTAAATCCACAGATTTGATCCAAGGAGTACCAAAATCAGTATGATCGATCATTGCCCACCCCTTGAACAGGAGTCTATGATAGTTGTCCAATAACCTCCATAGCGCCCCCTAGAATATTTTAAAACCTCAGCCCAAAGCCATTTTTGGCCCGATAATTCTGAAACTCTGTGAACATCTGTATCTTCTCAGGACCTACGAAAAAGTCTCTTGGAGCACTGGTCCAAAACCAACAGGTAGTCTGCCATTTTGGGTCAAAGGGTCATTTTCCTGCATTTTGATTTGCGGATTTTAACAAACTCCTAGGGATTTTGCAGGATTGCCTTCAAACTTGGTTAATATGCCCTTAACACATTGGACAGTAAAACTTATCAAAAGCTTGCGTTTTCGTTTATACTAAAGGGACGTGGCCAGGCCTCAAATTTGCGCTTCACACCATAAATTTCAAAACGTTATAACTTTCACAATTAAAGACTGAAATGCACCAAACTTAGCATGCGTCATCCCTGTTGGATGCCCGACAATCCTTTATGGTCACGTTGTGATGTTGGCAAAGCCCCGCCCCCTCAGAACAGGAAGTCACTTTTTTAACTTGGAATGCTCCCTCTCTGACACCCTTGAACTAATCAGGATAATCCTTTGTTAGAAGACATATAACAGGTTGGTCTGACTTATTTTAAGTTACAAGCAGTTTTCGCTGGAGGATGTGGGCATGGCGGCGTGACAATCTCAGATGTGACGCCGTCGTCATACGTTTGGCTCTAAATTCCACAGATTTGAACCGAGGTGCACCAAATTTGAAAAGATTGATCATTATCCACCACTTCAACAGGCATCCATGATAAGTTGCCAATACTCTCCACAACGCCCCCTATATAATTACTACAGTTATATCTCACTGATACATTATCCAATCTGGACGAGATTTAGTGTGCTTCATCACTGAGCACTTTTACACACATTGATATTGTGGTTTAACATATGACTCCAGTCTGCCCCGTAGATTATTCAAACAGTTATATCTCATTGATGATCATCCGATCCATTCCACATTTATTGTGCGTCATCTGTGGGCACTTTGAAACACATTGGTATGGTTGTTTAAAATTTAACTCCAGTGTGCCCCCTACAATATTCCAACAGTTACAGATCAGTGAGATATCATCCAGTATGTATCACATTTATTGCATGTCATCAGTGAGCCCTTCTGCACACATTTCTATTGTTGTTTAACTTTTGACTCCAGTGTGCCCCCTAGATAATTCAAACTGTTATATGTCATAATAGACCATCTGATCTGTTCTAGATTTATTGTGTGTTATCTGTGGCCACTTCTAAACACATTGATATGGTTGTTTAACATTTTACTCAAATGCGCCCCCTACATTATTCCAACAGTTACAGATCAGTGATACATCAAACGATCTGCACCAGATTGTTGGTACTTTATCAGTGAGCACTTTTATACACATTGGTATTGTTGTTGAACATTTTACTCCAGTGCGCCCCCTATCTCAGTGAGCCATAATCCCATCTGTACCAGATTTTTCAATGAATACTTGGAGAAAAATTGGTATAGTTGATTCATGACATCACTTAAGCCCCGCCCAGTCACACAAGAAACTCACAATTATTGGATCACTCTTCCAGCTTTGTCCTGTGTAACATAAGACTGAAACTGTATTTGCTAACTGTTCCTGATGAACGGATGCAGGATAGGCACAAGAGCCTTCGAGGTGGCAACCAAGCGGACAAGATGGAGCTCCCGCGGTCGCCGCAGTAAGGCCGGAGCGGCGCTTTGCTGCGAGGGCCTCAATGTTGCTTGCAGCTTTAATTGTTTTTGGTGCTTATCTTTTTCAGTTTTTAAGGTAACGAATAATTGTTTTAGGTGCATATCTTTTTCAATTTTGATGAATTGTGCAACGTTCCTACTTCCAGATTTCCTCCCTCTGCATGCTCCCATAGCACCGAGACATCAAACATTTTGGAAATGCAACTGATTTGACTGTCAAAGTGCATTTATTAAGGAGAAGTTCAACTGATACACACCTTTGCTATAAAGTCAAGTAAGCAAACAATTGTTTTTAGATGGTTATCTTGTTAAATTTTGAAGAATTGCATGGCAAGTCCTCCCATGCACGCTCCTGCTTCCGCGTGTCCGCTTTTGAAATACAGCAGATTTGATTATCAAAGTGCATTTCTTAAAGAAAAGTTAGACTGAGACACACCATTGTCAAAGGTGGGCACATGAACGCAAGGGACCGCTAATGCGCTAATCCGCTTACAGCGGACCTAACGTTTTTGTCAGCGTAACAGCGGAGTGACTAACTTTTATAATTCATAAGCGGATTTGTGCTATTTTTGTTTAAAATGCAGTACCGCTAATAACTAATTATCTATCAGTAAAAACGAATAAACTTATTTACAAGCTCTTATGCTGGCTCCGTAGCTGCTTGTTTTGCCTTTTTCCCCTCCCTCACCATAAAGAGCAGAGAGGAGGGAGGGTTGGAGGGGGAGCAGAGGGGAGAACAGACACGGATCTACCATGTAGGCAAATGATGCCGTTGCTTGGGGCCCCATTTCAGCAGGGGCCCCGGCCCCGCCCTGCCCCGGCCAGTCACCTACATCACTAACATTGCTCATGCTTGTTAATGTACATTTAACATAAAAATAATTATAGTTACGATGAAAACGATCATTAAAAAACGCAATACAAAAACCGGTCGATTTCTGTATCCCCCTACTAAAAATGGACTATTCCATCTTGACATCTTCCGGGTCAGAGGTGAACTCGGGGGCTAATTCTGTGGCTAGCTGGTTGTGCTGGGTTTCTTGGATAAATCCGCAGAGAACCCCGCTGTTTCAAGCCAAATTAACGCGGCCGGAGGATTTTATTGTGTGTTTTGTGTCGACCACTCGACGGTGAGTCGTTAGTTTTATGTATTTTAGTTACTTTTCATTAAATCTGTTGACTGCCTATAGAATCTTGACATCTTCCGGGTCAGAGGTGAACTGGACGCTAACTCTGTGGCTAGCTGGTTGTGCTGGGTTTCTTGGATAAATCCGCAGAGAACCCCGCTGTTTCAAGCCAAATTAACGCGGCCGGAGGATTTTATTGTGTGTTTTGTGTCAACCACTCGACGGTGAGTCGTTAGTTTTATGTATTTGGGTTACTTTTATGTATAAATGCGGTGGCGACACACCCGTGTATTTGAGATTTAAAAGTGGTCTTAGGGATTAAAAGATCATTCTCTTTTTTGTTAATTTCGTGGCCGAATAGAATATATGTACGTAAAGTATTAAATAAATCCTTTGATTTTTGTAATTTCATCCTTTTAGGATCATTTTAGTTACTTTTCAGTTGGCAGTGTAGTGCAAATATTGCATAACGCTGCCGGCTACCAATTGTCGAATATAAATAGCGGATTAGATTAGCTTCCCCTAATTTTCATAAGACATTTGTGCTTTTGAAATTGTGGAACTAAAAAAAATAATAAGCGTTTTAGAAATTGTGGAACTAATTTTTTGATTAGCGTTGCCCACCACTGACCGTTGTTATAATTCTGAGCAAACAAATAATAGTTTTTAGGTGTTTATCTTGTAAAATTCTTGTTAAAGTCCTCCCATGCACACTCCTGAGGCTGCCATTTGGCAGCCAATCAATTTTTGACACAACACAGGCCCACATTTTCAGGTTGTCAGCGGTGACACTTAACAAACGTGACTGGTCAGAGGTGACACATAATAGATACAACTTATATGGAGAAACGACGTATTTATGAATTTTTCCACTTTATTAAACATATTTGGACTGATGCGACTTATAGTGTAGTGCGACGTGTATGGTGAAAAATATGGTATATTAAAACCTAGAAAGCTCTGAACTGTTGCATTTGTAGTTAAATGTCTGCATGTCTCCTAACAGTGTACAGGGGTTACAGTACAGTGCACATACAGCTATGTTTCTAATATTTTTTTCTAAAGAGGTGACGTTGGCTTGTGCTACTTTGATGGTAACAGATCTGGTGCCTCCATTAAGTAAAACATTATTTTACAACACACTGGGTTCAACATTTTAATTCCTCTGAAATAGCTTCTGTTGCTGAGGGACTGTGGAATGTACATATAGATTAAAAGAACCAACCCAGAGGTCCATTTTCATAATTATGTTTTGGTGCCAAGCTCGACTGCTTGGCCAGCACTCCTTGAAAAGGAGGGTGAGTGGGAGATATAAGGGCCAAACAAAAAGAAATCAATATTTCAGTTGAAACTAGCTTAGCTGTGTTTTTAGGTGGGAGTCGAGAAGCCTTGTGAGAGAGGCAGGCTGTGACTGTAGTACCATCTTCACCAAAAGACCAAAGAAAGCATCAGATTAACAAACTACTGCATTACCTTTTGTAACCATTTTTGTTTCTTTCTGTACATTGTACCTATCACCCTTATCCTAAGTACCCTTAGTAAAAAGAGATGAGATCATTTGGTCCTGCCTTTTGCTCCTCAAGACTTAAGCACATTGAGCAGGGAGACATCAAGTTCAGTTTGAAGTGTAAATACGGTAGCTGTTCTGCGCCTTTTGCAAAGTGAGTCAGTTTGTTCCCCTCTCCTTTCTTCTGTCTTTAATGCTGCACCATTCACAGCCATATGAACAAAAAAATCCAATGTCCAGGACTTTAAACTTGAGCTGAACAGTTAGTCACTCCTCTACAGCATGTCCTGGCACATTATTTGATTTGTTTATATTGCTTTCAATTACCTATCTCTGTCCCTTGTTGAGCTCAATAAAATTTTACATTTATCTCTGGGTTCCAATTCCCTCCTCCGAGGGCCTTCATGTAGGCATTCAAATTTCACTGTAAATCTGAATCACATTTTTTGAGCTCTATATGCATGTGGTCACATAAAAACCTTATTAGTCCTTGACATTTTTAAAGGGATGAACAAGACTGTTGCAGCAAGATTGCTAGAATATTATTTTGTATTACATCAGGTGCCCCCATTCACCTTCAGACTGGAGCAGCCTAGGTCTGCAGGCATGTGCATTTTCCTGTGCTGGTCCATGCTGTCACCTCCACACAACCCTACCTCCACCTCAGTGTTTGATTTTGACCTCTCCCACTAGCAGTGCTAGTTCACATCCTCACAAACTCGCAGCACATTATCATTTTTATTGAGTAGCCAGCCATGGTCTTAGCAGGAATTGTCAAAAGGTAACCATGGCTCCAGAGGAATGACCACTGTAAAACACTCTGTCAGCCCTTCATGCAAGCTCAGTCATGGTTGTCAGGGAGACTGGAATGTGATTGTGATGGCTATGCTGCTTTCTGCTGCAACCAGCTGCAGCTTTGACTGAAAATCCCACAAAATTAGCTAAAATAAAATCACTGCAGAGAAAAAAACAAATAACTGTATTCAAATTATGTATTTTTGTTTAATTTCATTGTATATTATTGTGTTTTATTTATCTTTATATAAAAGTTCAAACTAATAGCTTACCGGTAACTGTATGCTCCTATGTGAGTTATTCTAACTGAAGATTCTTCTTTGATACAGTAATTTGTGGGTTGGTTTGTTTTTGGCAAGTAAAAGATAAATATTAAACAGCCATATTGCCAATGTTCATATGTGTTATGTATGATCAAGGTTTTTTCTGCATTATTTCATGCTGCAGTGGAATTATTTTTTGTCAAAACATAACATTAAATAAAACGTAAAATTAATGATTCTACTCAGATTTGAAAATACAACTCTCCATAATTTATATTTTCAAAATTGAGAATTATTCATTAACAGAGTCTTCTTCAGTGCTTGCATGTGCCTAAATAGCCATTCAATTAAAGTCAATTCAGTTTATTTGTATAGCTCCAAGTCTCAACAGATGTCGTCTCAGAGCACTGTATAAAAACATTTACATACATTAAAAATGCCAATTATAAAAACTTATATATCTAAGGAAGCCAGCAAATTGTGTTGAGTCTTCATTTCACAGTCTCCCATCCTGAGCAAGCACAAAGGATACAGTGGAGGAAAACCTACCTTCCTGTACCTACAGTACAACATTGTTTCCAATATTTTAATTTTACTATTTTTCTACTTTAACATGTTCCTGTGGTTATAGACACTTTGATGATATATATTTCACATTCATATTTATGAAACTGTCAAATTCAACAGGAAAAAACATGAATTTCAACACTTTTGTTCCTCTTAAAAATTGTATGACTACTTTGTGTACACTGTAAACACTATTGACAAAACCAAAAGTGAAAAAGACTAAACAGTATTGTAAGACCTGAATTTAAGAATTTTATTTAATTTCCTATTTGTGAGCATTACTGTACTCAGTGACACTATTAAAAGTGTTTCTGCCAAAAAGCTAGCCTAATGATCTAATGCTTGGAGGAAAAATATCAAATAAATTATAGGCTAATAATAATAATTATTTTTTATTTTTTTTATTTTTTTTACTGACAGAACACCATAGTATGTACAAATGTAGCTATTATTGTTTGGTTTCAGGCTGAATGGTTTCATTTCCATATCTACTACTGTACTCCTATTGTGCATGTCCACCTCTGTTAAATGTTCCAGTTGTAAAGGTTTGGTCACAGGGGACCTGAACAATTGCTTTTGCTGACCTAGTAGCAGCTTTTTTAAAGAGTCATTGACCGTATAGAATTGGGTCATTGAACTTCCATGTTGCCATCAAGGGGTCATTGTGAGTGTCTTAACCTTGGCCAGTTACGATTTAGCGTCAGGGAATAAAAGACTACTGGGGACTTTTCTTACAATGATAAATATAAGTCCATGTTCTCTATTGTATTTCATATTTTTTAAATTCTGTTTTGTTTACTAGGGGCTGTGGTAGCTTCATGGTCAGTGTTTCATTTGTTTAACCTTAGGTTGCCGATTCAAGCCTGGGTTGCTTTGGGAACATCCATCTATTCTCTTCCGCTTATCCGGGGTCGGGTCGCGGGGGTAGCAGCCTAAGTAAGGAGGCCCAGACTTCCCTCTCCCCAGCCACTTGGGCCAGCTCCTCCGGGGGAATCCCAAGGTGTTCCCAGGCCAGCCGAGAAACATAGTCCCTCCAGCGTGTCCTGGGTCTTCCTCTGGGCCTCCTCCCGGTGGGACATGCCCGGAACACCTCACCAGGGAGGCGTCCAGGAGGCATCCTAACCAGATGCCCGAGCCACCTCAACTGGCTCCTCTCGATGTGGAGAAGCAGCGGCTCTACTCCGAGTCCCTCCCGGATGACTGAGCTTCTCACCCTATCTCTAAGGGAGAGTCCAGACACCCTGCGGAGAAAACTCATTTCAGCCGCTTGTATCCGAGATCTCGTTCTTTCGGTCACAACCCAAAGCTCATGACCATAGATGAGGGTGGGAACGTAGATCGATCGGTAAATTGAGAGCTTTGCCTTTCGACTCAGCTCTCTCTTCACCACGACAGACCGGTACAGCGCCCGCTTCACTGCGGACGCTGCACCTATCCGCCTATCGATCTCACGCTCCAGTTTTCCCTCATTCGTGAACAAGATCCCGAGATACTTAAACTCCTCCACTTGGGGCAGGACCTCCTCCCCGACCCTGAGAGGGCACTCTACCCTTTTCCGACTCAAGACCGGAAAAGGGTAAAAGGGTCTGTGACTACCTCCCTGGCTGAATAAGCACATGTGACAGTCACAGGTAATAAGGCTTTGGGAACAGTGTAAAACAATTGCTAATTCTTTATACGAGTTTGCTTGCTGTGGCGATCTTTGCAGAAGGGACGGATTATTAAAATTTATTGTGCAACAATCCCTTTCAGTTTGTTTCTTTTCTTGTGAATTGTTATGTGGTATTGTTTTCTCCGTTATAAAAAGAACTGACTTGCTGTGCAATCAGCTTTAGTACAGTGAACCAGAAGTCTGCTGAAGAGTTGGTTTATGAAGAAGAGTAAGGTTCCTGACATTCATTCATTCAACCTTTATTTATACAGGCTAGCCTCGTTGAGTCACGGGGACTCATTTACAAGAGGGACCTGTCTCACTCACACCAAACAACCATCCACTCTCTCATGCCACTTTGCAACCTGTCACTTTGTAAACACTGACTTAAACTCATTTCTATTCTGACTTGGACATGTAGAGAGAACTACTTAATGCATTAGCGTGACTTGCAGTTTAGGTCCCTTTTTGTTGCTGTGGATACACAAAGGTAGCATAGATGGGCTTTAAACATCTTTTTGTAATCAAAATAATCACATCCTGAACATCAAAGACACACTAGTGTTCCTAAACAATTTTTTCTTGATATGATTTTTTTCTATAGTTCCATTATTAGTATTTCTTGTATTTTCAACTGATTTCTAATGTTGCATTGCTTTAAAGGTCAAAAATGTAAAATGTGACATATAAAAGTCAAGAATAGTCTTCATCAGAGCTAGATCCAAGTGCAGGATAAGTAATACAGCAAAGCTGTTGCTGAACATGTTGGATTATCCATCACCTTTGTTCCTGTTTTTTTTCCCCACACTTCTCTTGTTTAATATACCACGAGGTTCGACATTGCTTTGATGTTGTAAACCCGGTGGCCAGTCCTCTGGCGGCAATATGCACTTCACCCTTTAATAAGGATTGACTTTCAAAGGTGTGTTTTATAGTCAGTCACAGCAGGTCCTTGAGTCCTAAATTTAAAAAAGTTCAAGACAAAAACAACTGGACTTTATTTTGTAACAGAAGACGTTTGGCTTTTCATCCAAGAAGCTTTCTCAATTCAATTTTCTCAATTAATATTTGTTCTCAGTACAATAGCCTATATGCCACGGGGGGGCGTGACGTACTTCCGGCAAAATGCAACACCTACCCCCCACTTCCGGTTCCCATCCACCTCCGTTGTTGATAGCGTTAGCTCCTAGTAGCAAACCATGACAACGAGCCGAAACGGGAAGCGGCTGCGCGCTACCGGCACTACACGTGAGTACCGTTGTGTCCGCCCACCGGTGGGAACAGCTGTTCCGCGGGGGGGTTTCGGCGAACATTTATCGCGGCTAACCGTAGGGAGAACGTCGCCATAATTTTATATGGTTTTATATGTGTATAGAGTTGTTATTGGTGTGTATGCCGATGTTTTATTAATTGTATTTAGTCATTTATGTTCGTGTCTTTCCCGCTAACCGGAAGGGCGCCGTATGTGTAATGCCTGCGGAGGAGCTGGAACGGAAGCCCGTGGCATATAGGCTATTCTTTTAATTGAGAAAGCTCCTTGAATGAGAAGTGAAACATCTCTGTTACAAATAAAATCCAGTTGTTTTGTCTTGAACTTTTTTGAATTCACCAAGTCCTGAATGACTGAGAATCTTCACCAGCATCTTCGAGTCCTGCTTTTTGGAATCTCCAATAGATTAAAATCTCACAAAACATGTACTACTTGTGTTTCCTAAAGTATTACATGTGCAAATGAACTCCTCACAAACACCATCCCAGTTGCAAGAAAATACCATGACTGCAGAGGTTTAGTTTGACAAAGTGCCGCTGTCTGATATCACATACAGTACGTTACAAATTTATTTTTTACTGCAAACACATTTCACTGTCTGTTTCATCACCCATGTCCACGTTTGTATTATTCTCAACTTCAGCTGTTTTGCCCAGAAACATGGCTAACTTTAGCAGTATTATAGTGCTCAAGTTAGTCATGTTGTTGGTAGAACTGCTTCCACTTCCAGCAGTTTTTGGTTATAAATAACATGATTGAACAGATTGGCAAAAGACAAGTTCAAGAATAAACAAAAGAAATTGGGGCCTTTTGACAAAACTGCTTTTCATTATGGTTGCAAAGATGAACTCACTTTTAAGCTGCTTTTGGTCATGACCCACATCAAAACATCCATCAACATCAACGAGGACCTCATCAGTACGCATACCACAAAAACCGATCAACAGAGGATGCCAACTCCTCTGTGGGCCACACTGCTCTCACCCACCTGGAACAGAAGGACTCATATGTCCGTATGCTCTTTGTGGACTTCACATCTGCCTTCAAAACCATGATCCCCCAAACCCTGATGGACAAACTATTCACACTAGGACTAAGCCCCTCCATTTGTAACTGGGTCCTAGACTTCTTAACAAACAGACCACAGTCAGTGAGGAGCCACAACTTCTCCTCCTCCACCATAACCCTCAGCACTGGCTCTCCTCAGGGATGTGTGTTGAGCCCTCTCCTGTTCACTCTGCTCACATATGATTGTGCAGCTACCCATCCAGGCTGTCATATTGTAAAGTTTGCAGATGATACAGCTGTGGTGGGATGCATCACAAACAATGATGAGTCCAGCTACAGGCAGGAGGTGGAACACCTGGAGAGCTGGTGCAAAGAGAATAACCTTCACATCAATGTGAAGAAGACAAAGGAGATGATTGTGGACTTCAGAAGGAACAAACACACCCACACCCCACTGAACATAAGAGGATCTGCGGTGGAAGTGGTCTCCAGCTACAAGTACTTGGGTGTACACATGAATGATAACCTCAGCTGGAGCAACAACACCACCAGCCTGATCAAGAAAGGTCATCAGAGACTACTTCCTCAGACGGCTGAGAAGAGCTGGTCTGAGAAGCTCAGTCCTCACCTCCTTCTACAGGTGTGCAGTGGCGAGCATCCTGTGCTCCAGCATCAACATGTGGCATGGAGGTTGCACAGCTGCAGAAAGAAAAGCTTTACAGAGAGTAGTGAAGGCTGCCCAGAAGTCTGTTGGAGTCAGTCTCCCCACTATCACAGACATTTACACCTCCAGATGCAGGAAGAGGACTACCTGCATCATGAAAGACCCCACTCACCCAGCACACACACTTTTTGCCCCACTCCCCTCAGGAAGGAGGCTGAGGAGCATTAAGTGTAGAACCACTAGACTGAGGAACAGCTTCTACCCTGAGGCTGTTAGACTCATGAATAACTAACCAGAATAATCACTGTGAAATATCACATCATGTTGCTGCTGATTCGTTTCATGTTGCTGCTGATCTGTTTCATGTTGTTGTTTTTCATTCGTGCCCATCTGCTCATACAGACTCATGTTCGTGCTGCTGCTTGGAGTAGTGTTTTTCTATGATATTAGTGCTTAGTGTATTTTTCGTTTTTCTTAGTTCATATCTTAAATGTTATTACTGTTCTTCTCTAAAGGCTGGGGCAGAGCTCCGCGCTCGAGCGAGCGCGGCGCCCCGCTGTGTGAGCGCCGTGCGTGCGCCGCTGCACAAGCCCTTTGAACGTTCACGCGAACGCGCCAAGCTCCAATTTTACGACCGCGTACGCGATGCGCGGTGTCTGACCAATCAGCGACCTCAGTTCAGTCCCCCTCCGCGTGCAGCTGCTCACAGAGAACATGAGAAGAAAGCAGAGCTCTGACCGGTGAACAGGCGCGCACAGAATGCGCCGTGTGTGGCGTCTAGGGAGGACACCGCGCATCGCGTACGCGGTCGTAAAATTGGAGCTTGGCTCCTTGTAGCACTTTGAGATTTTCATTAATGAAAAGTGCGTTATAAATTGAATTCATTATTATTATTATTATTATTACGCTGAGCTCTGCATCGGGCTTTACATTCTATTGTTGGATGTAACTGGGACCCTGTGTACATAATCTCATTTCATCACATGTACCACATGTGGTGCGAATGACAATAAAGGTACTCTGACTCTGACTTTTGATCATTTAGAGATGTCTGTGAAGCCGGCTACAGCCCACGGTGGTGTGTATGCTTACACAAATGAAGCCAACATCACAGAAGCAGTGAGTTACAGGAGCAGGTTTGATAGGGTGGAGCACTGCTCAAGCTTTCAAATTGACTCTGTGACTACCTCCTTGGCTGAATCAGAGGCATAGCAGCAACAGGTTGACTACAGCAGCTCATTCGTCCTTGGTCAATGCATACATCAGACAGAGCCAAGACATCTCAGACTGGATGTGAATTTGTTTTGTGAAAGCACTTAGGTCAACAGCCACATGAGAACAAGTGTTGGTGGTTTTTATTTTCCACAATGTTTTTTCTGCGGTGAATCAACAACAATCAACAACAACAACCAGGGCCGGATTAACAACCCCAGGGGCCCCTGGGCACCGAAGCTCACAGGGCCCCCTCCCTAACCAA
>JBBPBX010002290.1:6932-60249 GCA_038048925.1 Garcialebias charrua | reverse complement strand
TATCCACCTTATTCCTAGCCCCCATGATGCCTTGCGCGAATTATGTGTACGACTTCCGCCGAAAGTCAGAACCGGCACTTTTAGCAACGCGCTAACCGGTTTTCGTCAGAGGTTTTAGGTCATAAAATATGTGGGAACACAAACGATCACAACTCAAATGTGGAGATATTGTTTTACCGCTACCTACAGCTGTTGAGGGGTGGGAGGACGACTTGAAGAAGTGGCCGAAAATAACGTACACTAGCATGTTTAGCTACTAGCATACTTAGCTACTTTGTTGACAGTTGCTTCAGATGGCGAAGCGATGAGCAATCTGAAAAGCTCTGAAGCTTATTAGTATCTTCACAGTAACAAGGTTGGTCCTGTTATGTTAAGAGAGGTGGGACACTTTCTTATTTACCTTAAGGCAAACACAGAGTCCAGTCTAAGCATTAAAAATCCACATCTCCAGGTCCAGCTAACAATGATGTTGCTTTGGACTTTTGAGCTGCAAGATGTTTATCTGGACACCAACTGAGCACCTGGAGCTTGACATTTCTTTTGACAAATACTTTACTGATTCACAAATGAAGCACCTTGAGAACTTTTAATAAAATACAGTAAATGAAAACAAATAATGAAATAGACAGGAAACGATCTTTAAAAACTTGATAATGAAAAAAGTGACATTTAGATAGAAACAGTAGTTTATTGCAAAGAAAATTCATCTCTGCCCAAAATACCTGGATCTCTAAAAAATACAGTAAACGAAAACAAATAATGAAATAGACAGGAAACGATCTTTAAAAACCTGATAATGAAAAAAGTGACATTTAGATAGAAACAGTAGTTTAATCCAAAATTAACTGATATAGTGCACACAAAAAACTAACCTTGTAAGAAGGTTAACAGTCAACTATTGTACATAACAAATGAATCATTTTAGCAAATACTTTTCTAATGTAATATAGTTAACATTGCATCCTTTAAAAAACATGTTGAGTTGTGTTACGTTTACAGCAAGTACACCAGTACTGTACATGTTTGAGAAAAATGTTTACATTTAATGTCTTCTCACTTCTCACTTGAAATAAGCTGGCATCCTTTGCGTGTGAATGCTGGAACGATTACATTGACACCATAGCTCTTGCAGCAGGTCCCTCACTGTGAAACCACGATCACCCATCACCTCATCTCCAGCACGCAGATAGTCCAGAAACCCAGAGTTCTGTGTTATATACCTGTCACTGCATTTACCACCATAAGCATCTGAAATAAACATGATTATTCCAGAGGGAGAAACAGCCAATAAATATTTCACAGTGTTATTTGCATGTATGATTCACTTCTGGAGTCCAAGTTTTTAGCTTTCTGCAAAACATGTTGCTTTAATTGTTTCACGGGGCAACCATAGAATAAGGTCCTTGGTTTGTTCTGACATTATGTCAATCCACATTCCAACAGTCATGCTGCATGTGACTGTGGTGGTGTTGAGCAGCTCCACACTCTCGTCAAGCCCATCTGAAAGTAAAAGTACAGTATACAAACATTAGGGTTCATTTATGAACACACACACACCTAGATTATATATATGTAAATAAACCGCACACACACACACACACCTATATTATATATATATATATATATATATATATATATATATATATATATATATATATATATATATATATATATATATATATAAACACACACCTATATTATATATATATATATATATATAGATAGATATGTATAAATAAACGCACACACAGCATACATATATAGGTGCGTGTGTTTATTTGCCAGTTATGAACGAAAATATTAGTATCATTTAATCACTGACTACATAAAATCATAACACTAAAAGCTGTCTCTTAAATCATACCTGGTGTTCTCGATCCTCTGGAGGATACGGTGACTTTTTTCAGGTGGTTTCTCGTAGCCCAGCCACAAAGAAGGATGCAGGTTTTTGTTTTCGGAGCATGTTCAACACACACTAGTTGCAGCCACAAATTCAGCTTCGTCTGATTATTCGTACAGCCACGAACAGCGCAACAGGTACCCGAGCTCCGCAAGGACATCTTCGTGACAATATTAGCTCGAAATAACAGAAAACAGAACTTTAACGACGCGTACAGATTAGCAAGTAAACAACGAGGAGCCAGTGCAGAACTTCTACTTCCGGGGTCAAACGGAAGTAAGACACATAATGCTGGTGAAGATTCTCAGTCGTCCAGGACATGATAAAATCAAAAAAGGCGTTCAATACAGAACAACTGGATGGATGAGAAGCGAAACGTCTTGTTTGCTACAAATAAAGTCCAGTTGTTCTGTATTGAACGCCTTTTTTGATAAGACACATAATCGCTTCTACAGTGACACCCCGAGGAATAAGGTGGATAGTCCAGAAAATACTGTAGATGTAATTTCCTGCACTCCGGCCTCCCCAACAAATCTCTCCACAAGTTACAGATGGTCCAGAACTCAACTGCCCGTGTCATCACTCAAACCTCCTACTATAACCACATCACTCCTGTCCTGCAGCAGCTCCACTGGCTCCCGGTTAAATCACGCATCATCTTCAAAATTCTACTTCTCACGTTCAAAGCTATCCACAACCTTGCCCCTCCTTATCTATCTGACCTCCTACAAATCTCCATCCCATCACGCTCTCTCAGATCCTCCTCTTCACTACATCTCCATGTACCCTCTGCCCGCCTCTCCACCATGGGGAGCAGGGCCTTCACCTGCTCTGCCCCTCACCTCTGGAACGCTCTACCGCCAGACCTCCGAAACACCACCTCCCTTTCTCTGTTCAAGACTGCCCTGAAAACACATCTCTTTAGACTAGCTTATCATTAACTTTACTAAATGTATTTTTATTATTTTGCATTTGAATTAAGAGTTTAAGTATTAATGTTTTTCTGACTAAATGTTTATCAATTTTTATGTTAAGAGTTAATGCTTAATGCAACACTTGTGAGAGAAAACATTTTAGTTTAGTGTCAAGATGTATTCATTAAACTAGCCTTGAAGTGGGGGGTTTTGTGTGGCTTTGCTTCAAAGGCCCGGAGTTTCTTTGAAGGACAAAGGGCCCGTCCTTCTTGGAAGAACTAGTCTTTGATGAATGGTTGCATATCGCCCATCTCACTTCAAGTCTGCAGTTCTTCTGAAAAGGGAGTGAAGTTGTTGTGTTCAGTTGAGGGCAAACTGACCCGTGCCTAGCACCACTTTACTCTGAAAAACAAGTTTGAGTGAAGGCATCACACCCACAAGGTATAAATGATGAGTAGCGCACTTAGAGTCTTCGAGGGTCCGCTGTCGAAGTCCTGATCAGATGTCCAGCTGCGCATGATGTATATTCCTTGCCAAACTGTGAGGCCCTTCCAGTTTGTGTCAAAGGTGAGGAAAATGTATTTTACATCAATGCCTTGTTGTGTGTGCTGTTTAATTTCTGTGGCGGGATTACTGACACATTTCTCTAGCAGATAACAGTTTGTGTGTTTGAACATGTATGTTTTTACTTTTTACTTTTTCTGTCACAGACTTCTTTAATAAATTATCATTATTTTTAATTAAGTCTATGTGTGAGTTTTTCTAAACCAGTGTGTGCCTACCCTTCACGAACTTGACAAATTATTTAAAATATGATAAAACATTAACCATTTGGGTAGCACTTTGAGATTTTCATTAATGAAAAGTGCGTTATAAATTGAATTCATTATTATTATTATTATTGATCTGAAATATCATAAAACAGCATTTTATAATCTTTATTTATTTTATATTTCAATTTGTCGCTGATAATGTTTGAACTGCATTGGTTTGTTAAGTGTCCTTGGGTGTCCTGAAAGGCGCTTTTAAATAAAATGATTATTATTATTATTTTAACAGATTGTTAAACATCTACTTTACCTCCATGAGTAAACACTTGATACAATAATTATTTTAGAGAGACCTCGTTCAACTGGTCCATTTCTGCATCATCCTGTTTCTTATTTCTCTCCTACGACTAATGAAATTAATGTGACACAGTTTATCACCACCAACGACTTTAGGGTGCACTTGACTTTTATTTTGTTAACTTACCGGTATTTATGTGTAACACAACTTGCCATTGTGATAAGCAGTGGTGTCACTGAACTGCATGTTTAAAAATAATATTAACTTTACCCAGATGACATTTTAATAACCACCAATAAGTGAATTAGGACTTTTTACGCTTTCCTGATTTAGTGACGGACCTACTCATAACAGAAAATGACCTGCATCAGGCAACTTTCACAGCATAAAAACACACTGTGCCAAAAGACCCCCCCACACACACACACGTCACACGCACACACACAAAACAACTTTTCAGTCAGTTTTGTAAATCTACATGTAATTATTAAAACAACAATTTACAGGTTCCTTCCTTGCTGCCAGTTTCTACACTTCATCACTTTTATTCCTCTGTTCCTTCACAACATCCATCTCCTGTGGTTTTCATTTCCTCTGTTCCCTCCCCATCACTGATTTGAACTATTTCACTTTACAGAAAACTTGTTACTTGTCTTTCTGCCTAACTACACCTTTCTCCTTCCAGATGTTCTCTAGAACTCCATCAGCTGGACTTTTCTAATCTGAAGATAAAATCTCAGTGTATATGGCAGCTACACTTTTCAAATGCTGACATAGCACCAAGCTAGAGGCATGCAATACACACGTGCTAGCTAAAATGCTAGTTATGTAGCGTTAGCTTCTCTCGCACTTAGCCCCCTGAAAAAACTCTTCACGTCTACATGATTCACGTAAATGATCTATTTTGTTTTGAAATTGGCGAATTTTGCCGAAAAGTGACAAGTTTGCAGGAACGTAGGAGGAAGAAATGTCCAGAGGACAGTTTGTAAGCTTAATGTGCTGCACAAGCTCCATGAGAGTAGCTAAAGAAACTGGTGCAAACTGAACACAGCTGAAGCTACAGCAGCAAGAGAAAGTCAGGAGTTTTACCCACAGATGTTCTACTGCCGGTTCTCAGCTGTGTGGGTTCTCACGTGAACAGTCAATTTATGATGATGTGAAAAACATTTACCACATGTTCCGCAAGAAAATGGCTTCTCACCTGTGTGGGTTCTCATGTGGCTGGCTAAATTTCTCTGACTGTTAAAACTTTTACCACATGTTTCACACAGAAAAAGCTTCTTACCTGTGTGGGTTCTCGTGTGAACAGTCAAACTACAACGTTGTGAAAAACATTTACCACAGGTTCCACACAAATATGGCTTCAGGCCTGTGTGGGTCTTCATGTGGCCGATCAAATAATGATTACAATTAAAACTTTTCCCACATGTTCCACAAGAATAGGGCTTCTCTCCTGTGTGTTCTCATGTGAACAGTCAAGCTATGTCAATGTGAAAAACATTTACCACATGTTCAACATAAGTGTGGGAGCAGGCGTGTGTGGGTTCTCATGTGGCTGATCACATGACCATTTTGACTAAAACATTTACCACATGTGCCAAAAGTATATGGTTTCTCCCATGTGCGCTCTCATGTGAACATTCAAACTACGACGATGTGAAAAACATTTACCACATGTTCGCATACCGTATTCGTCGCCGTATAACACGCTCCTGTGTATAACACGCTTTGACCAATTATTGCCAATAAATAGGAAAAATCCGTAAATAACACACTTTGGCGTATACCACGCGCCTGACGTCACGTCGACGTTACGCGTCACCGCTGAGACAGCCCGGAAATGTGGTCCATTGTGCAGCGAGAGCTGAATTTCATTAAAATTTAACTACAGAAACACCTAAAAATATATTTGTTAGCCTGAATATGTATGTTAAAGCTGCTATATGTAATTTCTGTAACACGCTGGAACTTAGAAAATTTTTGAACAGAGACACGTTTCTGGTCCCTCCCCCTCAGAGCCATATATGGCTCTGCTCCCCTCGCTCTCGCTGAAATTCAGCTCAGCCTCCTTAGCTCCGCCTCCACTTCATGTCCTGTCGCAGCCGCTGCGAATTTCTGTGTTTATATGTTAATAAAACGTTCTACAAAATAAAATAAAAACATGGAGCGCTGGTCCAGCACACCAGAACACCATGAAATCTGCACAGCCACGTTGAACCCGAGTTTAATTCGCTCGTGACAAATTCATTCATTTCCTCATCATTTCAGTCATGGAGTCAGCGGAGGAGGAAGCGATCACTTGACTTTTGGCAAAAAAACAAAAGTCCAGATCAGGGATGAAGAAGGGGAATTTAATACATTTGTCACATACAAAACAGTTTTGCATCGCTTTGCAATACTTTGAACGAGAACGTGCGCGGCCGCTGCGGGCTGGGACAGGGGGGGGACGTGGGTTAGGAACGTGAGAAGCTCTGTTTTTATTGGCTGGTTAACGGCGGGTCACTGTTTTTTTTTAATGCTTTTAGAGAAGCAAGGGGACTATATTTTTTTTCAGAGATTACTTGTCTAACATCAGTCTGTCAGGAGATAGTGAGAGTGAAGAAATATGTTAAAAATATAATGTTAGAAAAGTTACATATAGCAGCTTTAACGTGTCTCTCTTTAATTTTGTTAATAAATGATTACAAATCAGCTGAATTTAAAATGTAAACAACACGATGCGCGCACACACACACAACAGGCCCACAGGCCCGGTTTGCAGCGAGAGCTGAATTTAATTAAAATTAAACTGCCGTATAGAAACGCCTAAAAATATATATATTTGTTAGCTGAATATATATGTTAACGTGTCTGTTTAATTTTTGTTAATAAATGATTACAAATCAGCTGAATTTAAAATGTAAACACGATGCGCGCACACAGAAACGGTTTGCAGCGAGAGCTGAATTTAATTAAAATTAAACTACCGTACAGAAACGCCTAAAAAAAATTGTTAGCTGAATATATATGTTAACGTGTCTCTGTTTAATTTTTGTTAATAAATGCACTTTGACGGTTACAACAACATAAATACAGCGGCTTTAAAATTAATACACGCTCACCCCGCCCATAAAAATGACAGAAACAGATACCGTTTACAGTTTTTATTCAAACAAATTATTTACACTATTCAAATCCTTCAAAGTCTTCGTCTTCCGTGTCACTGGCAAAAAGTTCAGCCAGCGAACGATCCAGCTCACCGGTACTCAAAGGTCCCTGTTCCTCGTCTTCCTCCTCGCTCTCTGTGTCCTCAGCTGCTGCCGCTCCAGCTGGCCGTGGGGTGATCCCAGCTTTTATGAACCCAGACTGGATGATCTTTTGTGAAATGGAGTTCCAGGCCTTGTCGATCCAGTCTATTGCCTGCAGGAAGGTTGCGTGGCACATACAGCCTGTAGCTGTGAAGCTGTGGTCCCCATCAACCATCCACTGCTCCCATAAGCGGCGCAAAGCTGCTTTAAAACTCCTGTTTACAGAGATGTCCAATGGCTGGAGAACCTTTGTCAGTCCACCCGGGATTATGGCAGGGATAGAATTGCTCGCCTTTATTTTATCTTTAAAAGCAGGCGTAATGTGGGCTCTCATGCTGTCCATCACCAGTACTGCTTTTTTTGGTTTAAAAAAAACCGTCTGGCCTCTTCGTGTAACACCTTGAGAGCCACACATTCATCATAATAGGTCCATTCATACCTTCTCATTCACCTCCACAACCACACTTGCAGGAAAGTTGTCTTTGGGCATGGTTTTACGCTTGAATATCACCATGGCCGGCAGCTTTGTCCCATCTGCGCAGTACGCAAGGACCACGGTGAAGTGGGACTTCTTGTGTCCTGTGGTCATGATGGAGACGCTCTTCTCACCTTTTTTGGACACACTTCTGGACATCGGTATATCAAACGTGAGAGGAACTTCATCCATATTCACAATTTGTGCTGGCGATACATGGTGCTCCTGGACTTGGCAGGCGACGAATGCGCGGAAGCTGGCGACCTTCTCCTCGAAGTCAGCTGACAGTTTTTGGCACATCGTAGTGCACGCCCTCAGAGACAGCTGGTTTCTACCCATGAATCTGTAACACCACGATGCACCGCCATTGAACTCCAAGATGTCCATCTCTTTAGCCAGAGCCACAGCGTGCAGCCGCAGTTGGACAGTGGAGACGCCTCTCCCGGCCGCGTGCTGCTCCAACACCCACTGTTTGACCCTCTGCTCCAGGTCGGGCCAGCGGGCCTTGCTCCCACGGTTCGCCCTCTTGGATCGCTTCATGGCGGTCAGCGAGACTTCAGCCTTTCTCCACTCGCGAACACATGCCTCGTTGACCCCAAAGTGATGACCTGCTGCTCGGTTGCTGTTCCGCAGCGAATTTGATGACCTGCAGCTTAAATTCGGCTGTATAAGATTTTCTTTTTGGCGGCATGTTTTCCTCTTTGTTCTCTGGCTGTTCTCTCCCGGATGTTGGTATCAATGTTGTCTGGTCTGTTCTCCTGCTCACTCTCAGTGATTTGGCAGGGGGTGATGGGTTTTATCTGAATACACGAATAACAGGATACGCCTCCAGGTACAGTCTGCAGGTAAACAGACTACAGGGCGCTTTAGCGCCCATAGCAGCCGAAACTGGTACTGCACCATTTTTGGTCAAAATGAAAAACGGCGATATCAGAGCCAAAAATGGGTCTAAAAATATGGGAAAAAATCCATAAATAACACGCTTCGGCGTATAACACGCAGGACATTCAAATGAGTAAAACTGCGTGTTATACGCCGATTTTTACGGTACATGTGGTTTCAGGCCTGTGTGGACTCATGTGCTGCTTCAAATGGACTTCTAGTCTGAAACTGTTGCCACAGAATTTACTAACATGTTTTTCTCTGGTGTGTGTTCTTTGATGACGTTTCAGCTCTGATTTATTCTTAAAGGTTTTCCCACAAACGTCACATTTAGGAGACTCTGTGGCAGACTTACGTCTGGACTGTCTGTTGGACCCAGAAGACCCAAACACATCGTTGATTTCTTTCAGATCTGGACTCTCAGCTACAGAAGAGACGACAGAGAGGAGCTGGTGGCTGCTTGGTTCTGGTTCTCTGAGGTCACTTTCCTCACATGTCTCCATGAAGATACTGGTCTCCTGCTTCAGAACCAGCTGCTCTCCCTCCTGACTGATGCAGAGTTCCTCCTGTTCCTCTTTAATCTGTGGAGGTTCTGGTTCCTCCTGTTCCTCTTTAATCTGTGGAGGTTCTGGTTCCTCTTCTTTATAGACTTGTTGCTTTTGGAGGTCTGGGAGGACAAAAAAACAGAAAAATGTCTTAATAAAAACATTTAATCAACAACAATTTAAAATCAAATTCCTCAGAATGTGAAACTCTGGCAGTAGGAGCCATACTGTATTTATTTATTAAAATTGTAAAAGACTAAAGAAAAACAAACATTGTTTTTAGTTGTATAAGTGCAAGCCAATATCTGTGTGTTTGAATAATTATTTATTACATAATTTTATAATTTTCATATTTATTACATAAATACAGTAGTTGGTAAGAAGATATTTTGAATGGTAAAGTAAAGCAGGGGAGGAGGTTTTAAATAAATTATGTCTCAAAGGGTCTCTCATCCCTCTCATTTGTCTTAATGTTTCTCTTCTGTTTACACCAGGATGTTTTACATGTATCTTTTGTGTTTTGGCCATTTTTATATGAACAGTTTAAGTTAGAATACCATGGTTCAGAATATTTTTTTGCTTAAAATGTGAAAGTGCTGTGTGTTGTCATCATTGTATGTTTCTATCCAGCTTATTCCTGGGGGCTCTACTGTATAAATGATTATGGGGACAACTTCCTGTCAGACAGGAAGTAGCAGTAGCGGCGCATGGACCACAGTTTATTAGAAAGTAATTTACATTCAGTTTAGCAGATAAAACTGCTTTTGTTTTGTTCACATTTATTTAACAACCATAAAGTTTACTAAAATAGCTGTGCTGCGTTCAGGTACCTGTTGTGTTCACAGCTGCAGAACAAACAGACAAAACTACATCAGTGGCTACAACAAAAATGTTTTCAACACGGACCCAAAACAAAAATAGTTCCTGTGAAAAGAGGTCTAGTTTCCATCTTCTACCTACAGACGAGGAACTAAGAAGAACATGTCTGAACAATTTGAACTTGAAGAGACCACCCAGATAGAGGCCTGTATTAGACATGAATGTAGAGCATTCCTATTTCTAAACTTGAGAAACTGGTCTCCTCTGTCCCCAGACGTCTGTTGAGTGTTGTAAGAAGAAGGGGGGATGCCACACAGTGGTAAAAATGGACTTGTCCCAACTTTTTTGGGATTTGTTGACGCCATGAAATTTTGAAACAACATATTTTTCCTTAAAATGATACATTCTCTCAGTTTAAACTTTTGATCTGTGATTTGTGTTCTATTCTGAATAAAATATTAGATGTTGGCACCTCCACATCATTGCATTCAGTTTTTATTCACATTTTGTTAAATGTCCCAACTTTTTTTGGAACAAAGTAGCTGCTATTTCCTGCATTCTGGTGTATTTGAACCGGTTTTTAAACATATATGTTTACCTACATAAGTAAATCCTTGATTAAACAACTGTTTTAGAAAACATGTCACAAGAAGAAGTAGCACTAAGCTTTTTGTTTGTCTTTAATTTAATTAATTTTTCTACCTAACACAGGAAGCGGTTAGCTCTGGAAGCAAGCTGTTAAACAGCTTTGGACACAAAGACCTCATCACACACGTCAAAAGAGCAGGTAAGATACAGTACTTTGTACATAAAATCTTGTAATCTGTGCTGGTGAGGCTGTTTAAATTCATTCATTCATTCAACCTTTATTTAGTCAGGTAAATCTCATTGAGCCTCGTGGGCTCATTTACAAAAGCGACCTGCTACAAACTAAAGAATGATGAACAGCAATGGTAGAATTTCCTTAAACAACAAACAACAGAAAAACATAAGAGAGAAATACAAAGTGAAATGCAAAGTATCAAAACTAGCAAAACATTACAAGGTAGATGTACAAAATCAAAAACAGGAACATATCTGCAATGGTTTTTGCCAGGATTCCAAAAGATTCTTAAAACCATTTAGAGAAGTCAAGGTCGAGAGCTTCAGATCTTTTTGTAAGATATTCCAGGAAGCAGGAGCAGAGTAGGAGAAGGCCCTTTTTTCAAGTTCAGTCCTCACTGACGGAACACTGCAGGTAATCATGTCCTGAGAGCGCACACTGTAGCTGCACTCACACAGAGACATGTAGGAGGAGATGTATGAGGGCAGCAGACCAAGAAGTGATTTAAAGATGAAAATGTACCGTGCCGCCGCTTTGGTGTGGGGGATAAGTGCACGGCACATATTGAGGCTGAGCCTCTCTGCAGGTGTCGCAGGTTCGCGTCCCAGACCCGACGAGCTATTTCTGCAGTGTCTCTCCCCTCTCTCTACCCGTTTCGCCCTCTACAATAAAGGCCACTAGAGCCCAAAAATGTAAAAAAAAATAATAAAATAAATAAAAAAATATGTACCAGTGGAAGAGTCTGCGTGAGGATAATGATGTCCAGTTAACCAGTGAATACAGGGTGCAGTGTAAATAATTATAAAATATGATCAGTGAAATAAAGAAAGAAAAATGAGCTACTGTGATTTATAATTACAAAGGTCACATTTTCTTGACTTAGTTTAAATTGTAAATCTCTTATTTTTGATAAAATATATTTTGTTTCAGAAGAAAGATCAACAAATTGTAATTTGTAGTCACTGTGACCCTGTTTTGACTTGTGCACGTTCTTCTTTCACCTTTAGGTTACAGAAGGTGCTGGAGTGAAGCTGTGGAGACATGAGGTGGAACACCAGACGTCTCCAGTGTGTACATGATGATCTGAAGTCTGGCCAGCTGCACGACTTCCTGCTTCACTGAAACCAGCTCGTTACCTCAACCACACACATTGAACTTCTCGAGGACGTCGTCCAATGTATAATAATGACTTTAAGCATTTTTATTTGTTGACTTCTCTGCTTGTTACATTATTTGTCTTTTTTTTTGTTTAAACAATTTGAAACATGACAGTAATGTCACTATTTAAAGGAAACAACTGCTCAGTAAATGAGTAAAATGCACGTTTTATTTGTTGTTTGGTTTATTTCATCTAAGGTAGACATGGTGTGACCCATGTTCTGTTTTTGATTTTTTGTTTTTACTGTAACTGACCTTCAAAAGAGCTGGAAACAGTGACTCAGCAACTGATCTCTGTATAAAAATTATATGGACTACAAGAAATGTTCCCTCTAATTTTTCATGTGTCTGGGCATACACACAAGCTCTCTGAGCACACGGAGGACCACTATGAGCAACATCAGGAGTGCGCACTATGGACACACACCTGTTATAAACCTGGGATCATAGAAAGTTGCATGGCTTATTAAAAGAATCAGATTACAGCAGCAACTTCCATGAGTTTGATTTTAATATAAGTGATTTGCCCCACTTAAAATGAAAAAACAAAAACATTGCTGTTCATGAGATGCATAGTGTGTTATAGGATACAGGACCAGGAACTGTCCCCTTCACATAATTGATGTGATGCTGCTCACAGCTTCACAGGCATGAAAAGAATGATGCAGTCAGCAGCAGCACTTCTAATGAAGTAATCTAATAAATAATCATTTTACAAAGAATTTATCTTTATTCTTATCTTGCAGCTCCCAGCTGAATGCATGCAGCTCAAAAACCTGTTTTATTTAACTACAGACTTTATTATTCTCATTTGAATTAGACGGTATTAACCCTTTAACTTTATTTATTCATGTTCCTCAGAGGGAAAATCAACCTTCTTAATTAAACTGTCAGCCTCAAATAAATATACAGTATTCTAATTTAGATGATTTTTATTTTAATGCTTGTAGGGTTTTTGTTTAAAATCTCTACATTATTTTTTTTTTTGACAAAATATTTATTTTACTGTAAGTTTTTTTTTTAAAGTGTATTTTCCTCCTTTGGTCCACCCTCTGGCTCAACATCTGCAGAGCTCAGAACTGATGCTGCTTGATTCTGGACACCCTCCTCTTCACACCTGGCCTCGGTCTACTCTTCCTCTTCTAACGGTCTTCCTCTTCATCACCCCCGCTCTCACGTGACTTTATCGTTCACTGAACTCCATTCAACTTCTGCGTCTTTTTCTTATTTTTCCTGCAGATTTGGTTCTTGACAGAAAACTTTGAGCCACCTTCAAAAAGGAGGGTGGACGTTGTTTATGTGTTCACCGGTGTGTGTGTGTGTGCGGGGGGAGCTGCAGCTTCTCGCTGTAACGCGCTTGATATTTGACTTTATTCAGATAAAAGACGTGGTGTGGATTATTGATCATACCTCTGCCTAACAACATGATTTAAAATCTGTAGTTTTAACACTAATTTAAATTGAGTCGCTGACATGCTGAGTCTTTACTGCTGTAATCATTTGACGTACCTGCGCTTTCATTCGCTCCAAAAGGAGGACACCTCGTCAGTCAGAGGAGGCGCCGGACACTTGAGCAGGAGGAAAAATCACCTCCTGTTATGGAGGCAGAGCGCAACTTGTTTCTACAGTAAAACTATATTTTGTCCCGGTGTGAAAAACTCCGTCTTGACTGTGAAGCCGCATACATACATGCTTGCTGTTCTAAGACCCGCCTTCCTGTTAGTGATTGGTCAAAACAACGTGAGCTTCAATGTGATTGGATGTAATCGCTGTCCATCAATCATTTTAAGTTGAGTTGGACCGGCGGGCTGACCAGACCCAATCAGATCCCGCACTTGCGTGGTGCATTCAAAGCGTATAGGACATTACTGCCACATTCAGTTTAATTTGGATGCAAGCAAAGATTTTATTGCGCGCTGAGAATGTGCGGGCAGTGCGCAATTGCGCATGCGCGCAGCTTAGAGGGAACATTGCCTACAAGTCATGTATTATTTGTTTTGTGCCCTTTAGTGAAGGTTTTAGTTTAGATTAATACAATAAATGTCTCTATTTCACCATGAAGTGTTCCTGTTGCCATAACTTCTGAAATAAAACTGCAGAACACAAAGTAATTCAAAATGGAATGGGTAAAAAATTAAATTAAATGTGTTTCCTAAAAATTAAATGAAGAGAAATAACAGGACAGGATTTTTTTCTGTGGGACCAGGACAGGAGTGAAAATTCACTCCTGTGTCATCCTCTAGTCTGGGCCTCCCAACTTAGGCTGCTACCCCAGCGACCCGACCCCAGATAAGCGGAAGAAAATGTACGGATGTCTAAATGTCTGCCATCAGACCCATGGAAGACTTGGAGAACACAGTTAGTTTAAAGGGTTCGGCTACAAACCGCCTCATGTGCTTAGGGACGCTTGGAGAAAGTTTGATTGTGACTCGCAAGAGAAAACAAAAGTATTTAATTTAAGGATTTTGTTGAGTTTATAAAGAAACTGAGTTAGAGCTCATACCGATTCTGTGCAGCTTTATTTCAGGCATCCTGATGGTCTTCAGGATTCTGAGCTGAAGATCTGTGTCCTCTGCTCTTATACGAACTGGACCAGTCTGCCGCTCCAGAACCAGCTGCTCTCCCTGCTCCTCTTTAATGTGTGGAGGTTCTGGGTCCTCGTGGTTCCACAGCTGCTCAGCACAAACATATTGTTGTTCGATTTCTAGAAGAGGGAGAAAAAAAATTAGACTAGAACCAGAACCAGGCTCAGGCAAGCAGAGTTTAAGAAGTCCAGATGGTCTTAATAAACGGACCAAAGCAGCTTGTAGAGACTGAAAGTAAAACCACCCACATCCAGTGGAGAATCTCCACATCTGGAGAATCTCCACATCTGTCAGTGACTTCATCAGCAGCTGCTCTTTGACGTTTGAGATACCATCGTTAGTTCTTCCAAGTTTTCATGTCCTACAGTTTGTTCTAGAGCCCAGCCAATGCATCAGTAGGGACGATATTTCAGGTCTTTGGGGACATGTCGGTGATGATTGTCTCATGATAGACATGTCGGTGATGATTGTCTCATGATGGACATGTCGGTGATGATTGTCTCATGATGGACATGTCGGTGATGATTGTCTCATGATGGACATGTCGGTGATGATCGTCTCATGATGGACATGTCGGTGATGATTGTCTCATGATGGACATGTCGGTTTTCTACCTGGATTATTGAGCATGCATCAGCAGACATGTTTTACTGTTTATTGTTAAAATTGTTATTAAACTTGAAATGATTTCTTTGTATTTTAGGATGCTGCTGATACACACAAACCTACGGACACATGGACGAATCATTAAGAGTGGTTCTCAATGGGAGTTGATGTTGAACATGGATGACAACACGTTTGTACGTCATTTCAGAATCAACAAGACCCAGTTCACATCTGTAATGATGCAGCTGCAGGAGAAAGGCATAAGGAAGGAGCACTGTCAAGGTGCAGCACCAGTCCCTGTAGAAAAGAAGGTCCTGATGTTCCTGTGGTACATGGCCAACCAGGCTGTCCAAGGCAGAACGATGAAAATGAGTAAATTACTTGTTACTGTGATGTGTGGATGCTGTACTTGTATTAGCTTGTCATAAATTGTCAAAAAAAGTTCTAGTGTTATGATTAAATGTGTTTATCTGACATGCCACTCTCTCGCTGTCATTTATATCAGTGTGGATAAACCACGCCAAAAACATAAGCTGGTATAGGTAAACACACTTTTTACAGCTACAAAAACATGCTTCAAAAACCAGCTGCAAAACTTAGTTTCCCACAACAAAAACACCTGATTAAAAGTTTCAAAGTATCTGAGAAGTCGGGAAAGAAATTATCTCAAGTTCAAAGACAGACATAATATGTACTTGATTTTAACAATTTTAATTATAGATCAATTAGGACAACTGTGTAAAACCTTTTTTTAAATACAAACTGCTGTAAAACACTTTGTTCGAATGTCAGGAATAGACAGAAGATGTGTGAAATGCATGAAGTACAGGAAAGGCTAAAACAAATAGCACTAGTTTATCTGCAAGTACATCGGTTTCCAACAACATTAATGAAAAACTATTCAGTGCATCATGACTCTGGAACAAGGGACCAAGGAAACGGGTTTGTCTGTTTGGGTCCAGGAACATCTTCGCATCCATGTCCACATAAACTGCAAAGAAATATACACATGGTTAACAACAAATCACATCATAGCAGTAACTCACAAAACTAACCCACAATAATAATTATAAATAAGCTCGATTTTTACTGTTTCACACACACCAACACACACACACACAGACACACACAGCTGTGGATGGACAGGATGGTTTGGGTTTCAAGTTTTGCTTTTTTTTTTAAACTAAATAATTGATTATGTTAAACTGGATTCCCACCCTGACAAGCCAAGATAAATATTGATAGATCTTTTAAAAACAGTTTATGGTGCAAAACATTAGTTTACTAGCTAAAAACACGTGTCAAGGTGAACAAAAAACAACGAGGTTGCAGGCCTCCTACGCAGCTACATCATCAACACGGCAACAATCACGTTCGACGCTCTTTAGAAAACACAAACAGCTTAGAAACATCCTCTAATTATTAGGCGACATATCGTATAATAATCACTGTAAAGTACGACATGTGTTACTGAGTTAATGATAAAAAATGAACACTGAACAGCTAAAACGAGTACTGTGCTAAACAACAACAATGCCGCCTCACACCCGTTTAGCGTGCCGTTGTCGACGCACAGAGGCTGTTTAAACATATCATTGTCGTTACCAGTGGCGGCCGGTGATTTTTTTTTATGGGGGGGCGCCATAAATTTTTTTAAAGCATGTGTAGAAGTATGCATAATTATGTTTGTATACTGTAAAGTAAGTTTGTTCATGGTTTTATTTGTATATATCAGGTGTATCCATTTGTATAAAACTATCATTAATAAAACATGGTTCATCTTCACCTTGTCAGTGTGAAAAGAGAATGGGAATGTTCTGCTTCCACTTTTCAATTTTTGGACAACTTCTATCATATTCTGTTATAATTATTTTAGTAATACAAGTTCATACTTTAAAAGTGTTGTTCCAGTTTAAAGAACAATGCTGCAGATAGTGCATGTTTTTATTGTGTGACACTGTTCACACTTGGGCTTGTGATTCTGTGTGCGTCAGAATTTCAGGGATGACCTGCAGGTTAAATGTCATTAAATAAAATAAGAAAGAGGAATGATTATACCTCTGAATTTTTTTATTTAACACAAAATAAAACCAGTAAAAACATTGAAGTAAAAGTTGTCTGATGAAAAAAGGAGCATTAGACCTAACAAAGGAATAGACATTGATCACTTCAACTCCAGTTTGTCATCAACTCTGATTAAAATACTGTCTAGTCAACCTTGTAATGGGTCAATAGTGAACAATATTTTAACTTCCTGACACCATTTGCAAAACTTGGACCCAAGTGTTGAGTCATTTTTATTACAGAAAATATACATACAGTACGCACACTTAATGATACTGTGGGCCATTGCATTAGGTAATACATTCAGCAAGTACTTTTACTTTAATACTTTAAGTATTTTTAAAAGCAAATACTTATTTCTGATTTATTTATTTCTTATTCTGATTTCTTGGCTGAAATTACAGCCAAATATTCTCGGGTCGTCATTTCAGGCGACTTCAACTTGCACGTGTGTTGTCCTGAGAAGCCCATGGTTAAGGACTTTTTAGATTTATTGGACTCATTTAATTTAACTCAACACGTGAACTCTTCCACACAGCAGCGTGGACATTTGTTGGACCTTGTTTTAACATGTGATGTGACCGTTTCAAACCTTGAAATAGGAGACAATGTATTCTCAGATCATAGGCCAGTGAATTTTCAGTTTACCATCCCCCATGTTACCCCTAAAACATGCATTCCTGCACGTAAAGGCAGGAATGTTAACCATTTAACTGCCGCACGTTTCACTGAGGTTTACAACAATGACATGTTAATTCAGCCCCCGGGGTTCCTCTCCAGCACTGAGGAGCTGACAAACCAGTTTGACTCTGTTTGTTTAAAGGCTTTGGATCAAGTGGCGCCTATTAAACTGAGAAGACCAAAACTCAGGGCCGAACCGTGGCTGAATGACACGACCAGAGCGGCCAGGCAGCAATGCCGAAAGGTGGAGAGGAAATGGAAAAAAGACAGTCTGCAGGTCTCTTTTGAGATGGTAAAAGAGAGCTGGCGCCGATATCAGAAAGCAGTGAAAACTGCTAAATCACAATACTTCTCTGATATCATTGCTGCAAACTCTCGTAACCCTCGAGTTCTGTTCTCCACCCTAAACTCTGTTCTCCACCTCACTGAACAATCACCCATGGAAGCCTCGACTGAGCTGTGCGAGAACTTCCAACATTTCTTTTTAGATAAAATCGCAACCACCAGGGCTCTCATTTCTCCTCCATCTCACGATCCATCCATCCCACCTCAATCTGTTGCTGTGTTTGACCATTTTGAACCAGTCTCTCTGTCCTCTCTAGAGCAGGTCATGTGCAGCCTGAAACCATCTGGCTCCCCCTTCGATGTGGTCCCCCCTCGGCTTCTAAAGGAGGTTTTTCACACTCTAGGTCCCTCCATTCTCTCGATTGTAAATAGCAGTCTATCCTCGGGTGTGGTGCCAAAATCATTAAAACATGCTGCTGTTCAACCCCTCCTGAAAAAACCAAACCTCGACCCGTCAGTATTATCCAATTTCAGGCCTGTCTCCAGACTCCCATTTGTTTCTAAACTTCTAGAGAAAATAGTTGAGTCCCAACTAAAGTGCTTCCTGGAGGATCACGCTATCCCCGAGCTATTCCAGTCTGGCTTCAAATCCCTCCACAGCACTGAGACTGCCCTACTGAAGGTTTTTAACGACATCTTTCTATCCACAGATACTGGTGACTCTGTGCTGCTTGTCCTATTGGACCTCACATCCGCTTTCGACACCATCGACCATGAGATCCTCATTGCTAGGTTGGAGCAGTGGGTGGGCATCTCAGGATCAGCCCTAAACTGGTTCAGATCCTACCTCTCTGACAGGTCTTTTTGTGTGTCCATCAATGATTTTACTTCTGCAGTGGCGGCTCTTAAATGGGGGGTTCCGCAGGGGTCCATCCTGGGTCCTCTCTTGTTCTCCTTATACCTGCTGCCACTCGGTGCTATTTTCCGGAAACACAATATACCTTTCCACTTCTACGCTGATGACTGTCAAATCTACTTCCCCCTAAGACAAAATGGTACAGGCTCTATTCAACCTCTGCTCGACTGCCTGGCTGACATCAGGGACTGGATGGCTTTAAATTTCTTAAGCTTCAATGATAAGAAGTCTGAAGCCATATTGTTCCTTCCCAATGACACAACCTCAAACCACTGCATTGACCTGTCTGCTCTACCCCTGTCCGAAAAACAAAAAGTCAAAAATCTGGGAGTGATAATGGATCCTTCCATGAAACTCAACAGTCATGTAAACATGATCGTCAAATCCTGTTTTTTCCAGCTGAGGCGTCTGTCTAAGCTGAAGCCCATATTATCCAAAAAGCACCTGGAGACAGTGATTCACGCATTCATTACATCTAGGCTTGATTACTGCAATTCACTTCTGTTTGGCGTCAGTCAAGCCACCATTGCACGATTACAACTGGTTCAGAACGCAGCTGCCCGATTTTTAACCAGCACACGCAAAAGAGAGCACATTACACCAGTCTTGGCCTCCCTTCACTGGCTACCGGTTCATCTTCGAATCCAATTCAAAATTCTCATGTATGTCTACAAATCGCTGAACAGTCTCGCCCCCGCCTATCTCTCGGATCTGATACACCCATATGTCCCTCCACGTGCTTTGAGGTCAGAGGATCAGGTACTCTTAATAGTTCCAGAAACTCGCCTTAAGCGCAGGGGTGACAGGGCGTTCTCTGTAGCAGGCCCAAGACTCTGGAACGAGTTACCGCTGCTCATCAAACAGGCCCCCTCCCTCTCGGTTTTCAAATCCCGGTTAAAAACTCACTACTACTCCATCGCTTTCAATGCCAGCTGATTTGTATTGGATCGTTTGATTTATGATCTGCAATGTTTTTATGTTTTTCGTGTTGTACTTCATTGTCTGTGTTGCCTGTTGCGTGTTTGTTTGTCCAGCACTTTGGTGTGGACTTGTTCCTGTTTAAAGTGCTTTATAAATAAAATGGTATGGTATGGTATTTACTTTTACTTAAGTAAAAACATTAATGTGGTACTTCTACTTACACTAGAGTACATTTTTGTCTGTTTATTTGTACTTTTACTTAAGTACAGTGTTTGAGTACTTTCTCCTCCACCACTGCTTTTAACTAGCATTTTGATACTTTCAGCAAAAAAATTGCTACTTTTAGTGTTTTGCTACTCATCAATATTTTCCTCTTTTTGCTGAAGCTTAGCAGTTTAAGCATCTGTCTTGTAGCTACTGTCAGGAGATGTGGCAGAGTGAAGAAATATGTTTATAAAAAATGTTACATACTGAACCTTTAACACAGACACTGAGGAGTAAAACAGTTCATGACATGAGCTGAAGATGGACAGACAGGAGTCGTCTTCAGACATTCGGGTTTATAATAACTAGCAACTTTTATAATGTTGTACAATACACCACAGATAAGCACAGCTAGTAGCTAGCTACTGTTGACTGACCGCAACACAACACACCACGTCACGCACACAGAGAGATCAGCTCAAACTTTGCTCATGTAGCGATTCATTAAACTCACTTAATATTACTTGCTTACCTGTGTAGAAAGGCACCATTAATAATTACTGCTGTTCAACGTCGCTAGTTGCGTGTGTCAGCTCTGACTGTGTACAGAGATGGTCCCCCGCTCCCCCCTCCTCCTCGGCTAACCGGAAACACACGAACCGCAGCGATCACGAGACGAGTCCAGGCTCGAGGGCGACGGAAAATGCGACCTGTACAGTCCAATAGTTTTGGACAGATGGGACATAAACTGCGCATGCGCTTAGCACTAGTTTATAATTAGATTCAATGGAAAAGCCGTTAGCGTGTGGTTAGCGGCGCCCAGCGGGGGAACCGGAAGTACGTCACAATCAGAAAACGTTTTTTGAAACAAACATCATTACTCATAAATTATTTATCCTACACAACTAAAAACATATATGCATACATTTCGAAATATTTTTATTTTATTATTTCATTTTTATAAAAAAAAAATTAAATCTTCAAATGGTGAAGAGCTGCAGGTTCCAGAGGGGCGGCGCCCCTAGCGCCCTCTAGTGGCGGCCGCCGCTGGTCGTTAATGTAAAGAACTACAATGCCTGAATGCGTTAATGTGAAGTTACGGTTGAGTAAACCACAAAGAACTGCGAAAAAGAGTAAAAAGTAACTCTTTCACTCACTGTTGATGCGAGGAGCAGCCATCTTGAAACGATGATCTCAGAGATCTCGGGTGCCGTGTGGCTACACAGAGTTCACGAGTTGGAATTACGACCTGAGGGGGCGTTCCAGTTCATATTTACTGCTCGGAAACACGGAATTACAACCTCCGAGGACAACTGGAACGCAGCATTAAAGTGTAGCTCACCCCACCGTCCAGAGATAGCCCCGCCCCAGCACAGGATTTGAAAAATGCAGAAAAATGGGAGTGTCAACAGACACCGCCTAAAGGAGGGGGAGGCGGGTGTGGGGTGAGCGAGGAGGTGTGGCCAGGACGAGAGACCGTCACTGTTTCTGAATGTTAAAATTACATTAGTAATAAACAACAAGCAACAACAAAGAATAAATACAGTAATAAACAACAAGCAACAACAAAGAATAAATACAGTACGTAGAAATATTTATCTATTCCACCTGATCAATCCAAAAAAAAGGCTTTAAAAAAATGAAAATAATACCATAAGGTTCTCCGTGACCGGGGATTGAACCTGGGTCGTCCAGATCGCAAACCTGTACCTCCACCACTGCCCCAACCAGGCATTCAGACATCACTCGTCCATCGCACAATAAGAACACAAATACAGTACAGCCAAACCGTTTTGATGAAGTGAAGGTAGTCTTGGAATAAATAGGTTGAAATACACAAATAACTAGTGCCATTCCAAAAACTATAATATGCTTTGTTGCAGTATGTTTCCGGAGTGCAATGTACCACTTCCATATAAGGTATGAACTGCAGCGAGGACCTTCTCATCTCTGCAGGATATTGGCTCTGCGTGAACCACTTTCGTGACGACAGAGTGAGAAAACACGTCACAGTGCGAATCGTAGACAAATAAGGAGATTAGGGTGCAATACCACAGTTCAACCCATAGGACTACCGTAAACACGTTTTTAGACCAAATATTGCCGATTTAGACATATACGCACAAATATCTGAAAATTGACACAGACAGTACTGTGAAACATTTAGAACACATTCTAGGGAGTTTATCAGCTAAAAAAAAGTTATTTCTGAGTTTACAAGTGAACAGATTAAGAAGTATTAATGTTTTTCTGACTAAATGTTTATCAATTTTTAAGTTAAGAATTAATGCTTAATGCAACACTTGTGAGAAAAAACATTTTAGTTCAAGATGTTTCATTAAAGTCTTGAAGTGGGGGGTTTTGTGTGGCTTTGCTTCAAAAGGTCCAGGGTTTCTTTGAAAGATAAGGGCCCAATCCTTCTCGAAAAACTGGTCTTTGATGGAATGAATGCATATCACCCATCTCACTTCAAACTTTGCAGTTCTTCTGAAAGGGAGTTAGGCAAATAATATGTTTCCATGCATCTCACAGCCAAGTTTGTGAGATGTTGATGAGCACAACTCAGCAATTGGGGGCGAACTGACCTTGTAGCTGATAGATGAAACAGAAAATCTTTTGGCAAGTGCCTGGTACTGTCTTGAGGAGCAAAGTTTGATTGAAAACATATTTGATGGGAGTGAATGAAGTCATACTCCACAAAGGTATAAAATGAGTTGCGCTCGGATAAACAATTTGAGAGTCTGCTCCGAGTCCTGATCGAGACGTCGAGCTGCGTTGACATGTATCCCTGCCAGAAACTGTGATGGCTCTCCCAGTTGTGTCAAGAGGTGAGGGATAATGATTTTACGTCAATGCCTTGTTGTGTGTGCTGTTTAAGTTCTGTGGCGGAGTTACTGACACATTTCTCTAGCAGATAACAGTTTGTGTATCTGAACATGTATGTTTTTACTTTTTTCTGTCACAAGACTTCTTTAATAAATATCCATTATTTTTAATTAAGTCTGTTTGTTTTCTTCCAAACCAGTAAGTGTGCCCACCTTTCACGGACTGACAAAGATGATAAAACATTAACCATTTGGGTTGATCAATTATTTCTTAAAACATTTGGCGACGAGCGAGGATGGGATATCTTATCTTTATTTGTAAAGCACATTCCAAGGTGCTTAAAAAGATGGATGAAAGGGTACACACTGGCTGTTTGGAAGGAAAAAAGGAAAAGTGTGAAACTATGTTCTTGGAAGCCTTTGTTGTTTTGGAAGCGGGTGAGAGATTCCCGCTGTTGAAGAGCTGATAAGTTGGATCAGCGGTTTTGGGGACGCCTTAAGCTGCTGACCGATTCTTTGAGCTGAAGTGTAACAGAAGATTTGAACCAGGGTGTAAAAACCCTTGATCAGTAGTTTCGTGAGAGCAGAAGGAAAGAAGATTTTGCCGGGGTTAGAAAAAAAAGATATACAGTATAACCCTTGTTGTTTATTTGAGATCAGTAACAGAAGTTTTGAATAAGCCCTGAAGAAGTCAGATGATAGGTGATTTATTCGCTGAAACATAAGTATATAATACCAGGGTTAAAAGAAAAAACCCTTGTTAGAGTTTTTGTAATGAGTTAGGTGATTTATTTTGATAGCTTTATCAGTTGAAGTTAAAAAGACTGGTGATTTCTTTTTCGAAGTAAAAAAAAAAGAGGAACAAGCGCTTCTCTGTGTGTGTGTGCCTCTGCAGCTGAGGAGCGAAAAGAAGCAGGTCGTGGGCCAGTGAAGGTCGGTTAGACTACAGACGCGCTTCAGAGGAAGCTCAGAAGGAATAGAGCTTGTTAAGGAATTTCTGCAGATCAGAAAGTTGGAAGTTGTCCAAAAAGTTAGCAGGAGTGATTTGTTGGAGGAAGATCTACGAGGAAAGAAAAAGGAGTTATTGTTTAAGTTCATAGGCGCATGCATGAGAAGGAAAGTGTCAGGGTGTGCATGCGAGTGTGTTTTGGGTGCTGAGTTGGTCAGTTGTAGTGAGAAACGCATGAGGAAGAGTGTGTCTCATCTGCCATGAGTAATGTGTGGTGCGTTTGGAGCGTTTGGGACGAGAGCAGGGTGTGTGCGCGGAGCTGCTCCCTCTGTCCGGGTTTGTGTGTGAGTAGAAGCGGGGTGTGACAGCCCCTGTCATATGTGTAAAAGGAATGCACGTGTGTGCAGCAGCTTCCGTTCCCTCTGCTGTGAGTAGAAATGGGAGGAGATGTTTGGGACTGAGCGGAGGTCAGGAGACAGTCCTTGTTTGATGTAGGCGCGCAGGTTCGTGTGTGACATTAGAGATGCAGAGAACGGAAAAGTGGAGGAAAAATAGCAGGAGTTTTCAGTGTGTGGTTCATGGGCCAGGAAGGGTCGAGTTTTTGTTTTGTTTTCCCCTTTCATGCAGCCTGCCTTATCTACAGAACAGTGAAGCAGAGAAAGGAAGGGGAAGAGGTAGGTTGTGTGAGCTTGCAGTTTGCAGGGTATTGTGACAAATTGGTCAACAGGTGATATTAGAAGTTGATGGAAGGGGAAAAATGTACAAAAAGTGTTGGTTTTCATGCTTATTTTTAACAGAACAAAAAAAAAGATGTCACTGCTGTGTTGGAGAAATTTATTGGAAGAATCAGACTGTGAAAAAAAAGGAAGAGGGGTTTTAAGGTTTTTTTTCCTTCCTTTTTCTCTCTCCTCCAAGTTGAAGAATGAATATTTTATCTAAAAAATCACTAATTTTTGTCATTCTATCTCAGTCTTTTGCTTTTTTCCTAAGCTTGATGTCGTGGTGTGTCGTTGTCTGTCTTGATGGGACGGACTGAGGTCGCGCAGAGGACGACGGGGAGGAAAGCGCCTGAGGGTGGCGGCTTGTGTCTGCTGGGACAACAGAGGTGGGCCCTGAGGATGACCAACTCCTGAGAGAGGCTCCTGAAGGGTGGTGGCTTGTCGTCTGCTGGGTCGCTTCATAGCTGCTGCAGAGCTGCTACCTGCCAGCGCACCTGAGGATGGGTGTTCGTGCTCATCTGTGATGTGGTGTTGATGACCACACCTCTGAAAAACGAGACGTGTCCTGATGAGGACAGTTGGGGCTTTTTGCCACGAGATGAACAGACAGGACGGCTTCAAAGGTCCTGTACATCGGTCCTGCTGGTAACAAGTGTGGGCAGAGCGTGGGCAGAGCAGGTGTCCGGCGCGTGTGACGTTCCAGTGCAATGACCTTGTGCATCGACCTTTAAGTCAGAGAGTCAGAGTCAGAGTCAGAGAGTCTTTATTGTCATTTGCACCGCATGTGGTACATGAGATGAAAACGAGATTATGTACACGAGGTCCCAGTTACATCCAACAACAAATGAAAGAGAAAAACAGTAATAACATCGAGAACTAACTAAGAAAAACATCAACTAGTAATACACTAAGCCTAATATAGTGGGAATAAACAGCAGCACGAACATGAGTTTGTATGAGCAGATGGTCACAGATGGTCACAGATGAACACAGCAACAAGAAAACATATCAGCATCACCATGATGTGATATTTTGCAGTGTTTATTTTAATTTTATTTTTATTTATTCATGAGTCTAACAGCCTCAGGGTAGAAGCTGTTCCTCAGTCTAGTGGTTCTACACTTGATGCTCCTCAACCTCCGTCCTGAGGGGAGTGGGGCAAAGAGTGAGTGTGCTGGATGAGTGAGGTCTTTCATGATACAGGTGGCTCTTTTCCTGCATCTAGAGGTGTAAATGTCTGTGATGGTGGGGAGACTGACTCCAACAGACTTCTGTGCAGCCTTCACCACTCTCTGCAGAGCTTTTCTTTCTTCAACTGTGCAGCCTCCATGCCACACGTTGATGCTGGAGCACAGGATGCTCTCCACTGCACACCTGTAGAACGAGGTGAGAACTGGGCTGCTCAGACCGGCTCGTCTCAGCCGTCTGAGGAAGTAGAGTCTCTGATGACCTTTCTTGATCAGGCTGGTGGTGTTGTTGCTCCAGCTGAGGTTATCATTCAGGTGTACACCCAGGTATTTGTAGCTGGAGACCACTTCCACTGCAGACCCACCTATTACCAGTGGGGCATGGGTGTGTTTGTTCCTTCTGAAGTCCACAATCATCTCCTTTGTCTTCTTCACATTCATGTGAAGATTGTTCTCTTTGCACCAGCTCTCCAGATGTTCCACCTCCTGTCTGTAGCTGGACTCATCATTGTTTGTGATGCATCCCACCACCGCTGTATCATCTGCAAACTTAACAATATGACAGCCTGGAAGTGTGGCTGTACAATCATATGTGAGCAGAGTGAACAGAAGGGGGCTCAGCACACATCCCTGAGGAGAGCCAGTGCTGAGGGTTATGGTGGAGGAGGAGAAGTTGTGGATCTTCACGGACTGTGGTCTGTCTGTTAAGAAGTCTAGTATCCAGTTACAAATAGAGGGGCTTAGTCCAAGTGTAGATAGTTTGTCTATCAGAGTTTGGGGGATCATGGTGTTGAAGGCAGATGTGAAGTCCACAAAGAGCAGACGCACGTATGAGTCTTTCTGATCCAGGTGGGTGAGAGCAGTGTGGACCACGGAAGAAATGGCGTCCTCTGTTGATCGGTTCTCACGGTATGCGTATTGATGAGGGTCCTCATTGATGTTGACGGTTGCCTTGATGTGGGACATGACCAGTTTCTCAAAACATTTAGCGACTATCGGGGTGAGGGCCACCGGTCTATAGTCATTCAGACCAGTCACTGTGGAGCTCTTTGGGACTGGGATGATGGTCGCGGTCTTCAGGCAGGTGGGAACTGACTCCAGTGCAAGTGAGGTGGTGAAGATGTCAGCCAGCACCTCACAGAGCTGGTCCGCACATTCCTTCAGAACTTTCCCTGGGATGTTGTCTGGTCCGGTTGCTTTATGAGGATTAATCTTTCTGAGACTGCCTCTCACTTCTGCTGCGGACACCCTGAGATGCTCTTCATCTGGTGATGAGGTGAGTCTGGTGCTAGCTGGTCTGTTTGGATCATCAAAACGTGCATAAAACTTATTGAGGGCATCAGGCAGAGATGGGTCCCTGGGGCATTGTTTGTTTTTGCCTTTGTAGTCTGTTATGCATTTAATACCCTTCCACATGCTCCGTGGGTCTTGTGAGGTGAACTGTCCCTCGATCCTCTGTGCATACGTGGCCTTGGCCTTCTTAATGCCATCCTTCAGTTCATTCCTGCTCTTTCTCAGTTCCACTTTATCTCCTGACTTGAATGCAGTGTCTCTGGCTGCTAGCAAGGCGTGAACTTCTTTATTTAACCAGGGTTTCCGGTTCGGGTAGGATTTCACATATTTTTTTATGGATACATTTTCAGAGCATGTACTGATGTAACCCAGGACTGAGGAAGCGTACAATTCCATGTCCACTGAACTACCATCAGTGGCTGCTTCTCTGAAAACAGACCAGTTTGTCCTCTCAAAACAGTCTCTCAACATGGGGGAACTATCTTGAGGCCAGATTGTTATTTCTCTTTGTTCCGGCTTCCGGCGCCTGAGTGGAGGGAGTTCTCTTGGCGCCAGAATCAGAGAGTCGTGATCGGAAGATCCGAGCGCTGGGCGTGTCTTCGCTGTGTATGCCCCCTTTACATTTGTGAAGACTTGGTCGAGTGTTTTATCTCCTCTCGTGGCTGCGAAGACGTTCTTATTGAAGGCTGGGAGGGACACCTGGAGATCCACGTGATTGACGTCCCCGCAAACAATGAAAAGCCCCTCAGGATATTTACATTCCAGCGAGGTGAGTAAGTCGTGAATCTCTCTCTGGGCGTCGTTAGCATTAGCATCGGGTGCTATGTAAATAACGCTGATTACGATCACTGAATAGTCACGTGGCATATAATGCGGCCTACATCTTATTGTGATCAACTCCACGGCAGCTGAACAAGCTCTTTTTATCACAGCACAGTTCGTGCACCAATCTTTGTGTACGTAAATACAAACACCACCACCTCGCGTTTTCCCCGTAGTCTCGAAGCACCGGTCTGTTCTGAAGAAGAGCCGGTCGTCCAGCTCGTAAACAGAGTCTGGAGTCTCCTCAGAAATCCACGTTTCCGTAAGACAAAGCACGGAACATCTTCTCATCTCCTCCGACGTGGTCACCCTCAAACGAAGTAGATCCATCTTGTTGTCGAGTGAGCGAACGTTAGACAGGAAAAGAGCCGGCATCGGGGGTTTACCGGTTTTAGCGTCTTTCCGCATTCTCGTCATAATTCCTGCACGACAACCCCGCTTCTTTTCCCGTGAGCATCGCTTTCTTTTCTTTCCCCTGGAGTGCATCTGCTTCCAGAAGGACGTTTTCAGCAGGTCCAATCTTCCGAGTTCTGATTTGAGTTCGTTGCTGATTTCAGCTGTGCCCTGTGGTAAATCCGCTCCAATTCTTAACAGATCAGTTCGGCTGTAATTCACCCGCAAAACACGCGCAGAGTCAGGTACAAAAACACTTTTAAAATTACTAAAAACTAGAGATGATCCGGGAACTCGTGAAGCTGCGGCTGCACTGAGCGCGGCCATCTTTTGTCTTTAAGGTGTGCAAGTTGTTCCAGAGGGTGGAGCCGTGCACGATCGTGAAGCGACTTGGGAACATTTTCATTTTTTATTGTTCTTTGAGTTTTTATTTTGTTTTATTTTACCTGAAGTAATAAAATAAATGATGATTAATTTGAGATGACATGCATATATACTGATATGTGCTACAAACAGGAATTAGTTTTATCTGGACAGTAAAATCGTCCTCAGAAAATACTTAGGTGTTCTTTATTTTTATTTTTCTGGGTGGATGAGTTGTACACTTGTGGTAATTGACTAATTGGCAATTTCTGCCTTTTTCTGGCAGTCTCCATTGATTTTGGGTCACTTCTGATGCGTAAGGAACGGACCCGATCCATGGTGCTGAAACTTGTGATTGAGTTTGTAAGTCTGGCTGTTTGATTTCAAGGCGTTCACGTGTTGAACAGGAGAAGGTTTATACATAAAGTTTTACAGTGGTTTAAAACTAATAAAATGAGAATGTGCAGTATCCCTCCTTACTTTTGTATTTTAGTGCTTTGTTTTGTAGGAAGGATCATATAATTAGATTAGTTTGTAACACTGTCTTAGAAATGTCCCATGAGGTGACAGGGAAAATTTTCAAAATTAGTCAAAAAATCATAGGGTGGAATGAACAGATTAAGAAGTATTAATGTTTTTCTGACTAAATGTTTATCAATTTTTAAGTTAAGAATTAATGCTTAATGCAACACTTGTGAGAAAAAACATTTTAGTTCAAGATGTTTCATTAAAGTCTTGAAGTGGGGGGTTTTGTGTGGCTTTGCTTCAAAAGGTCCAGGGTTTCTTTGAAAGATAAGGGCCCAATCCTTCTCGAAAAACTGGTCTTTGATGGAATGAATGCATATCACCCATCTCACTTCAAACTTTGCAGTTCTTCTGAAAGGGAGTTAGGCAAATAATATGTTTCCATGCATCTCACAGCCAAGTTTGTGAGATGTTGATGAGCACAACTCAGCAATTGGGGGCGAACTGACCTTGTAGCTGATAGATGAAACAGAAAATCTTTTGGCAAGTGCCTGGTACTGTCTTGAGGAGCAAAGTTTGATTGAAAACATATTTGATGGGAGTGAATGAAGTCATACTCCACAAAGGTATAAAATGAGTTGCGCTCGGATAAACAATTTGAGAGTCTGCTCCGAGTCCTGATCGAGACGTCGAGCTGCGTTGACATGTATCCCTGCCAGAAACTGTGATGGCTCTCCCAGTTGTGTCAAGAGGTGAGGGATAATGATTTTACGTCAATGCCTTGTTGTGTGTGCTGTTTAAGTTCTGTGGCGGAGTTACTGACACATTTCTCTAGCAGATAACAGTTTGTGTATCTGAACATGTATGTTTTTACTTTTTTCTGTCACAAGACTTCTTTAATAAATATCCATTATTTTTAATTAAGTCTGTTTGTTTTCTTCCAAACCAGTAAGTGTGCCCACCTTTCACGGACTGACAAAGATGATAAAACATTAACCATTTGGGTTGATCAATTATTTCTTAAAACATTTGGCGACGAGCGAGGATGGGATATCTTATCTTTATTTGTAAAGCACATTCCAAGGTGCTTAAAAAGATGGATGAAAGGGTACACACTGGCTGTTTGGAAGGAAAAAAGGAAAAGTGTGAAACTATGTTCTTGGAAGCCTTTGTTGTTTTGGAAGCGGGTGAGAGATTCCCGCTGTTGAAGAGCTGATAAGTTGGATCAGCGGTTTTGGGGACGCCTTAAGCTGCTGACCGATTCTTTGAGCTGAAGTGTAACAGAAGATTTGAACCAGGGTGTAAAAACCCTTGATCAGTAGTTTCGTGAGAGCAGAAGGAAAGAAGATTTTGCCGGGGTTAGAAAAAAAAAGATATACAGTATAACCCTTGTTGTTTATTTGAGATCAGTAACAGAAGTTTTGAATAAGCCCTGAAGAAGTCAGATGATAGGTGATTTATTCGCTGAAACATAAGTATATAATACCAGGGTTAAAAGAAAAAACCCTTGTTAGAGTTTTTGTAATGAGTTAGGTGATTTATTTTGATAGCTTTATCAGTTGAAGTTAAAAAGACTGGTGATTTCTTTTTCGAAGTAAAAAAAAAAGAGGAACAAGCGCTTCTCTGTGTGTGTGTGCCTCTGCAGCTGAGGAGCGAAAAGAAGCAGGTCGTGGGCCAGTGAAGGTCGGTTAGACTACAGACGCGCTTCAGAGGAAGCTCAGAAGGAATAGAGCTTGTTAAGGAATTTCTGCAGATCAGAAAGTTGGAAGTTGTCCAAAAAGTTAGCAGGAGTGATTTGTTGGAGGAAGATCTACGAGGAAAGAAAAAGGAGTTATTGTTTAAGTTCATAGGCGCATGCATGAGAAGGAAAGTGTCAGGGTGTGCATGCGAGTGTGTTTTGGGTGCTGAGTTGGTCAGTTGTAGTGAGAAACGCATGAGGAAGAGTGTGTCTCATCTGCCATGAGTAATGTGTGGTGCGTTTGGAGCGTTTGGGACGAGAGCAGGGTGTGTGCGCGGAGCTGCTCCCTCTGTCCGGGTTTGTGTGTGAGTAGAAGCGGGGTGTGACAGCCCCTGTCATATGTGTAAAAGGAATGCACGTGTGTGCAGCAGCTTCCGTTCCCTCTGCTGTGAGTAGAAATGGGAGGAGATGTTTGGGACTGAGCGGAGGTCAGGAGACAGTCCTTGTTTGATGTAGGCGCGCAGGTTCGTGTGTGAAATTAGAGATGCAGAGAACGGAAAAGTGGAGGAAAAATAGCAGGAGTTTTCAGTGTGTGGGCCAGGAAGGGTCGAGTTTTTGTTTTGTTTTCCCCTTTCATGCAGCCTGCCTTATCTACAGAACAGTGAAGCAGAGAAAGGAAGGGGAAGAGGTAGGTTGTGTGAGCTTGCAGTTTGCAGGGTATTGTGACAAATTGGTCAACAGGTGATATTAGAAGTTGATGGAAGGGGAAAAATGTACAAAAAGTGTTGGTTTTCATGCTTATTTTTAACAGAACAAAAAAAAAGATGTCACTGCTGTGTTGGAGAAATTTATTGGAAGAATCAGACTGTGAAAAAAAAAGGAAGAGGGGTTTTAAGTTTTTTTTTTCCTTCCTTTCTCTCTCTCCTCCAAGTTGAAGAATGAATATTTTGTCTTAAAAGATTACTAATCCCTGTCTTTCTATGTCACCCAAGCTTTTGATTTTTTCCACAGCTTGGTGTCTTGTCGTCTGTCTGTTGGGACAACAGAGGTGGGCCCTGAGGATGACCAACTCCTGAGAGAGGCGCCTGCGACTGGTGTCGTCTGCTGGGTTCTTCATCGCTGCTGCAGAGCTGCCTGTCCAGCGCACTTGAGGATGGGTGTTCGTGCTCATCTGTGATGTGGTGCTGATGACCACACCTCTGAAAAACGAGACATGTCCTGAAAAGAGGACAGTTGGAGCTCTTTGCCACGAGATGAACAGACGGGACGGCTTCAAATGTCCTGTACATCGGTCCTGCTGGTAACAAGTGTGGGCAGAGCGTGGGCAGAGCAGTGGTGTCCAGCGCGTGTAACGTTCCAGTGCAACGACCTTGTGCATCGACCTTTAAGGTGTGCGAGTTGTTCCAGAGGGTGGAGCCACGATCGTGAAGTGCTAGTTTGGAACATTTTCATTTTTTATTGTTCTTTGAGTTTTTATTTTGTTTTATTTTACCTGAAGTAATAAAATAAATGATGATTAATTTGAGATGACATGCATACAGTATACAGTATACAGATATGTGCTACAAACAGGAATAGGTTTTATCTGGACAGTAAAATCGTCCTCAGAAAATACTTAGGTGTTCTTTATTTTTATTTTTCTGGGTGGATGAGTTGTACACTTGTGGTAATTGACTAATTGGCAATTTCTGCCTTTTTCTGGCAGTCTCCATTGATTTTGGGTCCCTTCTGATGCGCAAGGAACGGATCCGATCCATGGTGCTGAAACTTGTGATTGAGTTTGTAAGTCTGGCTGTTTGATTTCAAGGCGTTCACGTGTTGAACAGGAGAAGGTTTATACATAAAGTTTTACAGTGGTTTAAAACTAATAAAATGAGAATGTGCAGTATCCCTCCTTACTTTTGTATTTTAGTGCTTTGTTTTGTAGGAAGGATCATATAATTAGATTAGTTTGTAACACTGTCTTAGAAATGTCCCATGAGGTGACAGGGAAAATTTTCAAAATTAGTCAAAAAATCATAGGGTGGAATGAACAGATTAAGAAGTATTAATGTTTTTCTGACTAAATGTTTATCAATTTTTAAGTTAAGAATTAATGCTTAATGCAACACTTGTGAGAAAAAACATTTTAGTTCAAGATGTTTCATTAAAGTCTTGAAGTGGGGGGTTTTGTGGCTTTGCTTCAAAGGTCCAGGGTTTCTTTGAATGATAAGGGGTCCCATCCTTCTCGAAAAACTGGTCTTTGATGGAATGAATGCATATCACCCATCTCACTTCAAACTTTGCAGTTCTTCTGAAAGGGAGTTAGGCAAATAATATGTTTCCATGCATCTCACAGCCAAGTTTGTGAGATGTTGACGAGCACAGCTCAGCAATTAAGGGCAGGCTGACATTGTGGCTGACAGATGAAACAGAAAGCTTTTTTGCAGTGCCTGGTACTATCTTGAAAAACAAAGTTTGATTGAAAACATATTTGATGGGAGTGAATGCTCACGAAGGTATAAAATGAGTTGCGCTCGGATAAACAAATTGAGAGTCTGCTCCGAGTCCTGATCAAGACGTCAAGCTGCGTTGACATGTATCCCTGCCAGAAACTGTGATGGCTCTCCCAGTTGTGTCAAGAGGTGAGGGATAATGATTTTACGTCAATGCCTTGTTGTGTGTGTGCTGTTTAAGTTCTGTGGCGGAGTTACTGACACATTTCTCTAGCAGATAACAGTTTGTGTATCTGAACATGTATGTTTTTACTTTTTTCTGTCACAAGACTTCTTTAATAAATATCCATTATTTTTAATTAAGTCTGTTTGTTTTCTTCCAAACCAGTAAGTGTGCCCACCTTTCACGGACTGACAAAGATGATAAAACATTAACCATTTGGGTTGATCTGAAATTTCATAAAGCAGCACGTGATATCGTCGAAGACTGGCTTAACCGTGGTGTTTTGCGATATTTATGATTGTTTTAGAACGTTGAAAAGTCCGTTCCATGCTAACGTTCGGCGACCGCAGGTCTGTGAACGCACCGCTCGAACGGCACGTCACACGTGGGTGGTGTTAGGTTTAGAAGACTAAATTTCCCATGAACACTTGGGTTTTAGAACTACAGTTCTTTCTTCGCTGTGATTGGTCGATTACGCTGTTGGTGTTGACGCTAAAAAGTGCTGAAAGAGCCCACTCTCGTCAACTTTCACTTCAGCTGTTTGTCCCAGACAAGTTCAGGATTGTTGCCCGTTACTATCTCTGAAAAGACTGTTTCATCGCGGTGTTTTTGTGATTTTAATGGGTGGATTGAGCCGGTTGCTCTGAAACTGCCGATCGCCATGTGACCAGGTCACGTGACACCGGGTGCTGCAACTGCTTTATGGGTCCGACCTTATTTCTTTTAAACACAGTTTAAAAGGTTTCACAGTTCAACCGATTTTGCTCACATGATTTCGTTTTTGTGAGCTTGGGGTTCTAAAGCTATTACACGTAACGCTTTAGATCTGTCTGATTGATGCTTTTCATCCGTTGTTAGATGTCTGTGGGCTAAAAGCTGCAGCTTCGCTCACGGGTGATTACAGCGCCTCAATAACGGTCAGATAGAGAAATTACAGTCGCTGTGATAAACATCTAGCGCGGCACCCCCTGCTGGTTACTTTAGAAGACGCGGTCTTCCTGTAATTTGCACATGTTGAATGTTCCTGTTTTAAACGGGAAACAATTTGGAATATTGTACTCACAGCATCCTTTAATTTGATTTTCGCAGAAAATCAAATGTTGATGGCAGAACAGTTACACAGATTTAATACAGACATGTCTGCTTTTTGATAAAACTTGACACTTTTATCATCAATTCTGTGCATAACAAGCTGTCTGTCCCTGTTTTTTTAAACTGCAAGTTTAAAATAACACACAGGAGGCATCTTTTGTCTTGGTTTTCACAAAAAAAATCACACAAAAATAGCCGACCTTGATGGTCGTCTCATGGGTTGACAAATTAATAAAAATCACTGATTTTTATTTGGTTTCAGGTCTTGTACTCCATGTTGACTGCCGAAGGCATCACATGGTGAGACTGCACACTGTGCAATAAGACCCACTTTACTTGATTTTTCACAGAAAATCAGTACAAAGATGGACGTTTTAGCAGGTGCATCAACAAATTGTGGACTTGTTTCATCATTTGATAGGTACTTAGCTGCAAAGAACGTCCTTCAGGAACCAGGTGAACATCCCCTGTCGTTCTGCGACAGGCTGATGTCTGTCTACTCCGGTGGCAAAACTGTCCCTGGACTGGAGGAAGATGAGGAGTTTAAAACTCTTTTCATTAAGAATCTCATGCCTTTCCAGAAGAAATGTGTTCGCTTCCATGTTAGTTGCAAAGAGAGTACCATGGCAGAAATTAAACAATGTGCTATGGAATTTTTTGACATGCTCGAACGACGAAAAACACCTTCAGTGGTGTGCCCAGGTCAAGAGGTCACATCCCACTCGCAGAAGATAGAAGAGGTTCCCTCTCCAACAGGGTGCAAAAGTAAACAGGTTGTTCATGATAACAAACCACAGATTGTGTCCAGCTGGAACATTGACTCTGATCGGTTCGCGGGGAGTTCTGCTGCCCCTGCCCCTCAGGTTGAAAACCCTGAGATGAGCAATGAACCACAAAGGGCAGGTGTTCGCTCTCTAGGTGAACCAAGATGGTTCAGATCGAACCAAAAGAGTTCTCACCTAGGTCTCACAGTGGGTGAACTTCGAGAGAAGTTGATGTCTGGGAGGCGTGACCCTTTGAGAAATGGTCTGTCCTGACATGTACCCCCGAGAAACGGCCCTCCTGCCCCTGCCCCTCGAGCTGCACAGTTCGAGACATGCAATGAATCACACAAGCTCCATATTAAGGAAATGACGCCTCCGCGCGTGGACGTGACTGAGGTTGTGAGTTGTTTGTCAAATGATTTGAATGTTACAGTGGTTGACCAAGCTGACACAACGTGTGACGTTGTCCTTGATGATAACACAAACAACGTTGTTCAACCTGACGAAGCGACGCGCCGCACTGCCTTTTGCAACGACTCGGTGCACACAGTTGACAACATCGTCAACACTGACAAAGACGCTGACAGCAAACAAATTGCTGATGATCAGCGTCCTGAAAATCAAGATGCTGACAGCAAACAAATTGCTAAAAATCCACATCCTGTAGGTCATGAGGCAGACTGCCATCATGATGCTGACAGCAACGACGATTACACAGACAGAGTCACACGTACACAGAAACGTGTGAAAAAACCTGAACGGTTTCTGTGTAACTTTATAAAAAGGGGGATAGCTAAGAGAGCTTACCTGCCACTCACATTGGAAGGGGTCCTCGCGCAAGAAGCACTCCTGGTTTGCGGCTCAGACGTGTCTATCATGTCAGCCGAACTGTTTGAGGAGCTAAGGACCGCCGCTAACGATGTTGACAGGCAAATACCCTTTGTGAAAGACACTTATGGTGAGCAACAGGGCCTCGCAAAGACGAGAACAACCCTAATAGCCATGGTTCACATGCAGATTGGCGAAATGTCACTATACCACCCGGTATATGTGTCTGAACTTGACTCACTCCAGACTCCATTTGTGGTTGGCCAAGATTTTATAAATCGCTTTGAAGCGATTATAAATTATGGCAATCAGACAATGTGGGCCACAGTGAGCAGTCCACTGCCAATCGAGGTGCCTCCCCAAGGTCAGGACACTGACTGTCTAACAACAGGTACCGCTGAGGTCACATGGGATTCCCCAACCGAGACCACCTACACGGTAGGTGAACCTTCATATACAGGTGAGACAGAGGAGACAACAGGTGGACCAGACTCTGGCCCAACACGAGAACCTCCTCTGCGAGCTGACACTTTCAGCACTCACTGAGCACTGCCTACCACCGGTAGAAGAAGGTGTGGTGATCCAAGGGTCCCACACCGATGACGCTGTACTGTCCTGTGGGACAGGTAATTCGGCATACAGCCAAGATTTCAGTGAATTCTTGGTTCAAGGACATCTGAGTCCTGAAAGTGACAGCCTACAACACGCTGACAGTCACTTGGACTTCATGGTTACAGATTTTTAGGTCCCCTCCTCAAACAAAAGGGGGGCAAACTCGCACTTCCTACCACAGGTAGAGGACGGTGTGGAGATCCGAGGGTCCTACACCGAGGACGCTGTACTGTCCTCTGGGACAGATAATTCAGCCATCAGCCAAGCTTTTGATGAAACCTTGGTTCAAGAGCATTTGAATTTAGAACTACTCAGAAATGACATAGTTCTTACAGACTCAGAGAGCACCTCTTCAGTCATGAAGTGGGAAGACATACATCACAACGACAGAGGCACGCCTGCGACGGCGCCGACAGTTGTGACACACCTGAATTACGCAGAAAGAGGTAAACGTACAGAGATACGTTGGCCGAAACCTAAGAAGTTCCTGCGTACTGTCTACTCTAAGCTGCGCAAACAGCCTAATCTAAACAAAGGCATCCTAACTCGTGCCCATGGACGGACGTCCACACCTGTGCGCGTGGTCCCCCATGACCACAGGGGGGTGATGTTAGGTCATGCCCATGTCAAGGACAAAGATTTCAATAACCCCACAAACGACAAAGATCTCGCAAACTCACAGACTTCATGGGAAAACAAGGTCGTCCAAGCACAGGATAGTAAATAAACTAAACAGTTTAAACTATTCTAGTTGCGAAAAGAAACCGTTCCAACTAGAACTTAGAAACGCTAAGCATAAAACCCACAACAAAAACTAACCTTAACAACCGTTTAAATCTGCAGGATTTAATTGACATCGGTTATAAAGCTAAGAACTGTTTTTCTTGTGTGTGACACGTTGGAATCTGACGACCAGAGTGAGTTTGACGTAGTGAAACGTTGTTTTAAGTTGCTTGATTGCTACTTTTGTTGTTATTAACATTGTTATTGTTTTGTGAACACTCCCAGCCAAAAGAGGTTTTGATTGTTGATAAGTTGAAGACTTAGATGGATTTAACTATGCCAACATGCTGTTCATTTTTGTTAAAGATCTCAATCTTTGAAGAGTCATTGTAGATTATACTGTCTGATATTTAAGTTAACAGGTTTGACTTCAGCTCAACTTTTGTACACAAGCTTGAGTTAAAAACATGAACATCTGATAATCATAACATTAACACATAAACAACTGACAATCATTATATTAACACACGAACATCTGATAATCAAAATATTAATACAAACACCAGATAATCATAATATTAAAATAACTTACTTCAAAACCGAGTAATTCCTAAGTAGATTTCAAAAGTGATGTTCTTTGGAATAATGATCAGACAAGACTTCAAGGTGCACTTGCTGTGCATTTCCCTCTTTTGAGTCTGAAGAACTTTCTGGTTTTAGATAATTACTGAATGTGGCATCAGAGCATTTTTATGCAGGACCGATTTCTTTTTAATGAGTTTTAAGTAGCAAAGATTAAATCTGCTCAAAATCCAACAATAATTGAATAATAATATGTAAGAATAAAGCCTTTGTTAAACACATAACGTTTAGAAAACACTTTTGTAACATCTAGTTGAGAGGCATATCAGTCAGGAATGATAATATAATATGAGCATTAGATAAAGACTAGCATTAGCATGTTAGCTCCACAAACAAATTCACCAGAATAAACCTTCAGCTGATCTGAAGGCTTTTTTCACAACCATATAAAAATTGAGAGGCATATAAGTCAGAAATGCAAATAGACATTAGATAAAGGGCTTTCATGATTCAAAACGTACCTGCAGCCAGCCTACTTGTCACTGTACGACTGATTTTCCAGGAAAAAAAATAAATAAATAAATAAACTAACGGAAACACGCTGTTGATACGCAGCGTTCACGTTAGACGAGTCCAGGCTCCAGGGCGGCGAAAACTGCGCCCTGAAGACTCCAATAGTTTTGTAAAGGTGGGACATAACTGCGCATGCGCTACTGATAACGAGAGTCAATGGATAAGTTGCCGGCGCCCACGGAGGACCAGAAGTACGTTACAATCAGAAAACGTTTTTTGAAACAGACAATATAACTCATCATTACTCATAAAATATTTATCCTACACAACTAAAAACATATATGCATACATTTCAATTTTTTTTTTATTATTTCAGATTTTTTTTTTTAAAGTCTTCAAATGTTGAAGAGCTGCAGAGGTTCCAGAGGGGCAGCGCCCCTAGCGCCCTCTAGTGGTGGCCACCCCTGGTTAAACCTCTGTCCAGAAATCTCTGAAATACTTTTCTCAGTCTCTGTTCAAGTTGTTCTTCATCCTCTCCAAAGACTACTACATCATCCATGTAGCAAACGGAACCAGGCATTCCACATAACAGAGTCCATAGCCTTCTGGTAGGTTTCTGGTGCACTTGATAATCCAAAGGGAACTTTTCTGAAGCGGTAGCACCCTCTATGTGTGATGAATGTTGTCAGGTGTCTGGACTCTGTGGCTAAATCACACTGCCAAAATCCCTTCCGTGCATAGCTTAGCAAACACTTTTGCTCCCTGCACTGCCTGTAAGATGCTGTCTACTGTTGGTACTGGGTGTCTTTCTCTGATCACTGCTCTATTCACCTCCCTAAGGTCTACGCATAGCCTCACTTCCTTTGTATCTTTCTTGGGTACAATAAGGATATTAGAAACCCATTCTGATCCTTCATTTACCTCTATAATACCTTGTTCAAGCATCTTATCTAGCTCCTGGTTTACAGATTCAAACATGGGATAAGGGACTCTCCTTAAACCTTGTGCTACTGGCGGGACTTTTTCATCGACTGTAACCTTATGGCTGTAACCTTTAATCTGTCCAAGTCCTTTAAATACTACTGGGTACTCTTTAACAAGCTTGTCAAACCTGTCTATTTGCTCTACTGTGTTTACTTTTTCTCCTGTGTTCAGTATATTTAATGCAAAGCTTGTTTTTCTTCCTAGCAGTGCTTCTACATTTCATTCTATCACATATATGTGATCTTTAATAACATTGCCTTTCCATCTCATTTCTGCTTCAAAATAACCCACACATTTAAATCAATTGCAGTACTGTATAAAGTCAGGGATTTTTTAATTGATAAAGCTCTGCATATGTTGTATAACACAATCATTGCTCCACATTTAATCTATTGTATTGAGGTTTGGGGGAAAGCGTGCAAAACAATTACAAAGCCTGTTTTTATTTTACAAAAGAGAGCTGTAAGAGTAATCACCAGAAAACCTTTCAGTCACCAAAAGCATGCACCACAGTGTCCTCAATAACAACTGACACATATCTTTTGTCTACATCAGTTACACACAAGCTGTCAGTAGTACCTGTGTCAGGGTGAATGTCGTTGTCCGTCTGGGCCAAAGAGAAGTTGGTAGCTGACAATTTGCCCTCATTGTCAGCTACTTGTAGTTTCCCTGCTCCCGGTATTGACGTGCAGGGGACTGGAACCGTACCCGGGCCGGACTGGGAGAGCGATGAAGGCGGCCACTTTCATAGCGGCCCGGAGAGCGACCACGGCTAGCATAGCCCCTGTTTGGAGCGTTGTAGCCCTGCGAGTAGCGTTCAGATGAGCTGGTTCGAGCAGGTGACTCCCGTTGGTTGCGTTCCTCGTCATGTGATGTGCGGAAGGAGCTGCGGCGATGTGTGTTCCGGTCGTCCGATGAGTCTCTGCGGCGTGGAGGTGACAGATGGTAGTCATCCGATGAATATCTGCCCTCACCTCGTCCAGCCGAAGCGGAGCTCCGATGACGAAATCCATAATCCCGCCTGTCCTGTCGATATGCGTCCTCACGCTGGCGGTCAACCGTCATTTGTAGCTGATGAACTTTGTCCGCCAGCATTTCGATCGTGTTTGCCATTTTCTTGAAATCATCCCCCGTAGCTGAGTGGACTCCTTGAGGAGCAGGTGAAGGGAGCTGAGTAGACCACCCAGGTGAGACAGCAGGGTAAGCTGGCGTAGAAGAAGACTGCACCGGAGCTGGGGATGTGAACACTCTAGTAGCTTGGTGAGCAGCTTCAATTTGAATAGCCAACTGTAGCGCAGTCTCCAATGTTTTAACCCCCTGCTCATGACATCGCAGTTGGAGGTATGGGTCAAGTCCAGCAATAAAGCGTCTAAATTTTTCTCCCTGTTTAGCATTATCGCCATAAGTTGGAAAAGCTTCCTCGACCAGACGGCAAATTTCTGCAGCGAACACAGGGAGAGCTTCACCAGGGAGGCGGCTGCGTGCATTAATGTAGCTCTGGAAAGTCGACAAATAAGCAGTTTGTCCAAACACGCTTTTCAGCTTTTCCTTCGTGGCTGAATAGTCTGTTTTAACTGCATCGGATAAACTGTCCCAGTAACTAAAAGCAGCTCCCCCCAAGTATGTAGGCAACAGTTTCGCCAAACTGTCTTCAGTAGCATCAGGATCAGCCTCAACAGTCACTTCAAAACGTCTACACCATCTTGAAAAATCCTCTTTTCCATCCCCCACAAACACGTGGCTGTACTGTGGCCTAGTACGACCCGCAGCAGAATGAAAAGGTAATTGTTCCCAAAAGTTACTCTCCATCACTGAGTATTAGACGTTGAGACTAGTAGAAAAAAAATTGGAGGAATAAAAAAAAAAGTCCGTCCTCAGCAGCAGCTAAACGCGCCTATCAGCATGTGCAGCATTAGCTATAAGGCTAATAGCATGCTAAGCATGTGCTCACCGCTCCAATCGCTGAAAGCGTCCACAAACCCGCTGCCACCAGTGTAACACCACCGCTTGAGGTGGAGAAGTGTCACGAACACATCTGAAGGTCGTGGGGTGGAGAAGGAGTAACCACGCTGAAAGGGAATAGCTTGGCTGCACGGACTTTATTCAGCTCTTCAATACAACGTCATCCCCTGATGAACGCTGCCCGCGTCTCCCATTGTTTTCACCCGCTTAACCTGAACACACCCAAAAACCCACGAAGAAGAAGTCTCTTAAAGACACAGTAACCTAAATACGTAACTGCCCAGATAAATCATCTTACATCAAAATAAATCAAAATAAATCATCTTACAATATCAAAAGACCAGACTGGATTCATTAAAGGCAGGCACTCCTTTTTTAATATCAGACGCCTTTTGGACATTATTTATTCTCCTTCGGATACTGTTCCTGAGTGTGTTATTTCCCTTGATGCGGAGAAAGCATTTGATCGGGTTGAATGGGACTACTTGTTTAATGTTCTTGACAAATTTGGTTTTGGCCCCAATTTCATTACATGGGTGCAATTAATTTATTCACATCCCACCGCAACCATTCGTACCAACTCTCAGATATCAAAACCCTTCAGTCTACATCGAGGAACTCGCCAGGGATGCCCACTGAGCCCTTTGCTCTTTGACCTGGCAATTGAACCTCTTGCCACTGCTTTGCGGTCCTGTGACACAATTTCAGGAATCTGGAGAGGCGATATGGAGCACAAGGTCTCCCTTTATGCTGATGACCTTTTACTTTTCATTTCTCATCCGACTGACACGCTGCCCTCCGTTTTATCATTACTTGAGGAATTTGGAATAAATTCTGGTTACAAATTAAACCTGAGTAAAAGTGTAATTTTCCCTGTCAATACCCTGGCGCAGACTCTTGACTTTGGTAAATGGCCTCTTAAAATTGAGAAGACAAAATTCTCTTACCTGGGTGTTACAGTTACGAGGAGGTATAAAGATTTATATCAAGAAAACTTTGTCTCTCTGTTGAATCAGACAAAGCAGGCATTATCCCGATGGTCACCGCTTTCCATTTCCCTCACAGGCCGTATTAACTCAGTCAAGATGGTCACTTTACCTAAGTTTTTATATCTTTTTCAAAATATTCCTGTTTTTATCCCTGGTTCATTCTTTGTTCAGTTAGATTCCATCATTTCATCATATCTGTGGCAAGGAAAACGTCCACGCTTAAATAAGACACATCTCCAAAAAACTAAGGCCGCAGGCGGTCTTGCCCTTCCAAATTTCCGCTTTTATTATTGGGCAGCAAACTTGCACTGTCTAGCTTTCTGGTCATTCTATTACAACAGGCCTGACAGCCCGGACTGGGTAGAGATGGAGTCACAATGTTCTGGGAAATGGTCCACCGTGGCTTTCTTGGGATCCTCATTCCCGCTTCCACCACTTACAACTGTTATAAATCCAGTTATAAAACACTCACTAAAAATCTGGGCACAATTTCGTAAATGTTTTAATTTCTCTAGTTTCTCTCTCTATAGCCCTATCATGTCTAACCAACTTTTCAAACCCTCATCTCAGGACTCTGTTTTTAAAGAATGGCAAAGAAGGGGTATAGTACGCTTCAATGACTTGTTTCTCAATAACACTTTAGCTTCATTTCAACAACTATGTGAAAAATTTAGTCTTCCCCAGTCCAATTTTTTTAGGTATCTCCAAATACGGCACTTTATTACTCTTCATTTGTCCAGCCTCTCCATTTCAACTGATAGCAGTATTGTTGACACTATTCTTTCTCTAGACCCAAATAAAAAACAGTCCATTTCATTCATTTACAGTAAACTATTGGATTTGAAGCGTGCTTCCTCAGATAAAATCAAAGCTGCTTGGGAAGAGGATCTCGGCTCCTCTATTTCAGAGGACTCTTGGACCTCCATACTCAAACTGGTGAGCTCCAGTTCTCTCTGTGCTAGACATTGTCTAATACAATTTAAAGTGGTGCACAGAGCTCACATCTCTAAACTGAAATTGTCCTCTATGTATCCTGATGTCAGCCCATACTGTGTGAGATGCAAACATGCTGAAGCCTCTCTCTCCCATATGTTTTGGTTTTGCCCATCTCTGAACAAATATTGGCGGGAAATCTTTCAGACTTTATCACGTGTACTAGATACACGTCTGAATCCTGACCCACTGATTGCTCTGTTTGGTCTTGTAGAGGGCATGACAAACCTAAATAAAAACCAACAACACGTAATATCGTTCACCTCTCTCCTGGCCAGACGAGCTATTTTGCTTAGGTGGAAAGAACCGTCTCCACCCACTCACGCTCAGTGGTTGGCTGACATCATGTCCTGTTTAAAGCTGGAGAAAATCAGATTCACACTCCAACAGAAAGAGGGTAAATTTGAGAATGTTTGGGGACCTTTCCTGAATTTATTCCAGTCTCTTTGACAACACAACTCATTCAGGTTAATGCAGTCTCTTGGCTATTTTACCTTTTATTTATTATCTCCCTTTCCTTTTGGCAGTGATTGGGTAGGGATTATTTTATTTTTTTATTTTATTTTATTTTCCTTCGGTGTGGATTATGGTGTACATGTTGCAGCTCAGATTGACTAGGTTTGATGGTGTCTTCACCAATGGTTACATGCGGATGTTTCATTGTCATCTTTGCTGTTTAATGATGTTGTGTTTTTTTTGTTGGAGGAAAAAAAAAGAAAAATTCAATAAAAAGATCTTGAATTTGAAAGTGTTCTTTTATATAAATCCTCTCCTATGAAATTTCTTCCACTTCCTGTGTCTATGACCATTTTCAGCCATTGTCCATTTACTTTGATTGTTTCAGTACCTTCAGGATCCACAGCATGAACAAACTCATCTGAATCAGAAGTATCCTGAACTATTGCTCTCACTGGTCTACCTGCTTTCATCTTTTTCTTTTTTTCTGTAAATTTATCACTCCTCTTTTCTGTTTGTACTTTATTTTTCTTCTTGAAACACATGCGTGCATAATGTCCTGTTTTCTGACAAAAGAGGCACGTTACTGTCTTGGCTCCACATTCATCTGCAGAGTGTGTGTTCTTTCCACATCTGTAACACTGGGTGTCGCTGTTGGCTTTCTCTTGGCTTCGTTCACTTGTTCCTGTTTTACGGTCTCGAGCTGCGCATTTCTTAGTGAAATGAATTTGGTTTTCCTTCACTCGGTGACCGGTACCCTCAGTGAAAAATTTGGCTTCTGCATGAGCTGCTTCAAAAGCTCTTGCTGTTGACAGTGCTTTGTCTAAACTTAGCCCATCCTCCTGCAACATCCAGGATTTTTCAGTGCACCTGGCTGGGACCTCCATTTTTTCTAAAGTAGATTTAGTACGGGGATACCACCAGGTTCCTGTGCATGTGGAGGATGTCCCTAAGACCGCTGTTATCACGCCTTTCGGCCTGTTTGAGTTTTTGCGCATGCCTTTTGGTCTTAAAGGTGCAGCACAAACATTTCAGCGGTTGATGGATTCAGTCCTAAGGGGTCTGTCCTTCGTATTTGTGTACTTGGACGACATCCTGGTGGCTAGCAGCTCGGCTGAGCAGCACATGTCCCACCTCCGTGAGGTTTTTCAGCGCCTGGCTGCACATGGCCTGATTGTAAATACAGCGAAATGCCAGTTTGGGCTGCCAGTCATTGACTTTTTGGGCCACCGCATTTCCGCAAGTGGTGCCGTCCCGTTACCAAACAAAGTGCAGGCGGTGTCAGATTTCCCACAGCCCCAGTCTATTAAAGCGCTACAAGAGTTTTTGGGAATGGTTAACTTCTATAACCGTTTCCTCCCCAGGGCAGCACACCTGCTGCGTCCGCTCTATGGAGCGCTGAAAAAGAAAAAGCCCAACGACAGCGTGGACTGGACACCAGAACGCCTACAGGCATTTGGTGATGCTAAAGCTGCATTGGCCACTGCTGCCCTTTTGGCCCATCCATCCCCAGCGGCGCAAATAGCTTTAACAACCGACGCATCTGATGTTGCGGTGGGGGCTGTGTTAGAACAGCAGGTTTCCGGGGTTTGGCAGCCGCTTGCATTTTTCAGCCGTACGCTGCGGGACAATGAGCTGAAATACAGTGTTTTTGACAGAGAGTTGCTGGCGCTTTACCTGGCTACACGCCATTTCAGGTTTTTCCTGGAAGGCCGCCAGTTCACTGCATACGTTGACCACAAACCCCTGGTGTTTGCTATGTCAAAAATTTCTGACCCCTGGTCTGCTCGCCAGCAACGCCACCTCGCAGCGGTGTCTGAATTTACTACAGACATTCAGCATGTGGCTGGAAAATCCAATGTGGTGGCTGACTGTCTCTCCCGGGTGCTGATCGCTCCCGTGTACGTTGGCATCGATTTTTCTGCTATGGCTGCGGACCAACGTAGCGATGCAGAAATACTCGAGCTCCAGTCCGGCCCCACAGGCCTCGAGTTGGAGGAAAGGCAGGTGAATGACGGAGGTCCTCTCCTGCTCTGTGACGTATCTACAGGCAGGCCCCGCCCCCTGGTTCCAGCTTCATGGCGACGCCGCGTTTTTGACTCCTTACATTCCCTTTCTCACCCAGGTGTTAGAGCCTCTGTGAAACTGGTCAGCTCAAAGTTTGTTTGGCCCGGTCTGCGTAAAGCGGTTAAGGAGTGGGCAGCAGCGTGTGTCCCATGCCAGCGTGCTAAGGTTAACAGACACACCAAAGCACCGTTGGAACCTTTCCCCATCCCAAGTCGGCGGTTTGATCATGTGCACGTAGACCTAGTAGGCCCTCTGCCTCCATCACAGGGTTTTACTCATCTGCTGACTATGATAGACCGTACCACCAGGTGGCCAGAGGTGGTTCCTCTGACGTCCACAACATCTGCAGTGGTGGCCCGGGCCTTTTTGTCTACCTGGGTTGCACGTTTCGGCCCCCCTTCAGACATTACATCGGACAGGGGCCCGCAGTTTGTTTCGGAGCTTTGGTCTACCATGGCCAAGGGTCTGGGGACTAACGTTCACAGGACCACCGCTTACAACCCCCAAGCTAATGGTTTGTGTGAACGGTTTCACAGGTCATTGAAAGCTGCACTTCGTGCTGCACTGACCGGTGACAACTGGATTGACCGCCTTCCTTGGGTTTTGTTGGGGTTGCGTACCGCAACCAAAGAAGACCTGAGCTCTTCCCCGGCTGAAATGGTTTACGGTCAGCCTGTGCGCGTCCCCGGTGAGTTTTTACCTGAGGTACCCTCACCACAGTTCCCTCCACCGTTGCTCCATCTTTCACCTCAGGAGGCCCCTTTTCGTGTCCCCGGTCCGGTACACCATTATTTACCGCAGTCATTTGTCCCTAAGAGTCTGGAGTCCTCTAAATTTGTTTTTGTCAAACACAATGCACACAGGACACCACTACAGCCTTTGTATGATGGACCGTTTCGAGTTCTTCAACCGGGTCCGAAACATTTCATTTTGGATTTAGGGGGTCGTACTGAGACTGTCTGTATTGATAGGCTTAAACCAGCTCATGTTATGTCAGATGATCAGGTTGTTACGGCCCAAGCTCCTCGCAGAGGCAGACCTCCATCCACATTATTAACGGACGGCGGTCCTTCTTCCGGAAACTCTCAACGTCCATTGGAGCCCGAATCTTCTGCAGACCCTCCTCGTAGCCCTCCACTTCATCAGACTGGTTCTGCAGGGCCCAGGTTCAGCCGTTCTGGTCGTTTGATCAAACCTAAAATGCGGGACTAGTGATGGACCTTACTGGGTGTTCTGGGGGGGCGTGTGTGGTGGACCACTAGGGGGCTCTACTCACACCCAGTGGACCGAATGTATTACAGGATGCTTTTATTGTGAAAGGTCCAGAGGACCGGATGTTATGTGGGTATATAAAGCAGTGTTGGGCGGGTTCCCGCCAGTTTAGTAAGAGTTGATTAAAAGGTGAAGTTCTGCAGCCTGTCTCCTGTGTCGTCTCTTCACCCCCTCTTACAACGCAGCTTTTTCATGACACATTTCTCCACAATCTGATCACGTATCATGTCGTTCTCCAGCGTGCCAAAGTCACATGATTTTGCCAGTTCTCTTAATGCATTCACAAAAGCATCCACTGATTCTTCAGGGCACTGAGCTCTCTGTCTGAACTTGTGTCTCTCTAGGACTATATTTCTTTGCAGAGTAAAATATGTGTCTAGCACGGCAACAGCCTGAGCATGTGTACCGTTTTCTCCTGGTAAATTGGCGAAAATCCTCTGTGTCGGCATTCCAATACAATGCAGCAGAGTGGCTCTCCTCACCAAATCTTGTGCATGAATAGTTCCACTTGCAACTTCAAAGAAGCTGTAAGAGTCCTTCCACAGTTTATACTCCGTGAATAAATCAGACGCTCCAAGGTTCAGCGGAACCGGCGGGACCAGTTGAGCATAAGCAGGTGCACCTCCGGCAGCAGCTCGCTGATCATTATCCGACATGACTCTGTCTCAGTTGTCCTTCTTTGCCTCTGGGTTCTTGACAAACGTTCTCCTAGTTGCCAAATGTTGTGTTGTTTAAATAAGCAGTCGTTTAGTTTGCTTTATACTTATTTATTAACACGTGTTCCAAGTTACTCAAACCAACATGTCCGTCTTCTATCATCTCCTCTGGTCCGACTAATCTCGCGATAAAACAGTAACATTAACTACACTACAATAGTAAAGCAAATCCAACACTTATTAACATTCTTAATCCATATAAAGTTCTGTCGGTGTCTTTTAATTTTTTTTTAATGTCTCTAGTTTTCATTATTATATAATTTCTGTTTATGTTCTCTTTCATTCTATTATGAGTGAATGTCACAGTTTGAAGAATTATTGAATAGGTTAGTTAGGCAATAAAAACAGAGCTAATAATTGTACACATTCTCAGTCTTAAAAATAATTTAATAATCTCTTTTTACTGATAATACAGGTGGTCCGCGAGTTACGACGTCCTTCATCTACGGCAACTCGGACATACGAACGTATCATATTTAATAAAAATATGAATTTTTTATTTTTTTTTGTGTTTATCCACCTTATTCTTGACTTCGCACCACTACCCATAATTCTTAGCGGAAGCCGGTTGTTTACTTCTGCCCGCGGTCCCGCACTGTTGTTTTCTGTTGTGGTGTAACACACTTGCTAGCGATTAAATTTTTCTTACACACAAGTTTCCTTTACCTGACGTAAATGGCAGCACATCAGAGATGGATACATTCCAAGGATGTTTTAAAAAGCTGCGAAGATAAGACGTTAACTGTGCTACGTTCCTGTTTACATGTGGAAGCCAGAGCGTTGTACAACCTGCCATCTAGTGTCACAAAAAATTAAACAACATGAAAAAGGTTGTAAAGTAAAATGTATAACATACAAAAAAATAATGATGTCCAACTGCGTAAATTAATTTTTGGATTTAAAAAAACAAATATAAAGATTTTATATATATGTATATATATATATATATATAGTAGCGTGTGAAGAAGGAGAGACAGACTTATTTCCAAGCTGTTGACTTTATCCTTCGAGCGACAGAAACAGAATGAATCAAATCACACACGAACATCTCTTCTTCTCTTCCCCTGGGGAAACCTGGGGAACCACTCGCTGGCTCCTCCTACTGGGTGAGAGAGGTTACCTTACTCATACACCACACAGCCCCCCCCCCCCGAACACCTAGAAGGGTAAATACAAAACATATCAGTCTCTCACAGGGGGCTTAATCAACCTGCCGAACCAACTGCGTCGACTTGGGGGCGGAGAAACAGCTGGCACCCGTACAGGAACAACATTTTGTGCCACAGGTGGAGGAACACAGTTGGGGGGAGAAAACGGAAGATAGGGTCAAGCAGGAGGGCGGCCGCGTCTAGGAACCTGAGCCGGCAACACCTCTTCATCAGCAAACACATAGGCTCTCTACGCCCACCCATGTCTAAAACAAAACTTTTCGCGCCTCTTTCGAGCACCCGAAACGGCCCGTCATACGGAGGCTGGAGGGACGAACAGTGGGCGTCACGTCGCACAAAAACAAAACGGGCAGACTGGAGTGCTGTGGGCACAAACGCCTGCGGGAAACAATGGTGCACAGGACCCGGAACCAAAAAACTACTCTGCGAATAGGGGTCCACCGCTTCGGGGAAACGTGGAGCGGCAGCGTCTAACAAAAACTCCCCTGGGATTCGTAAAGGCTGACCAAAAACCAACTCGGCTGATGAAGCGTTGAGGTCCTCCTTAGGAGCTGATCGCAACCCAAGCAGCACCCACGGCAAACGCTCCACCCAGCCAACGTCTGTTAGCGCAGCACGTAACGCCGCCTTAAGAGACCGATGGAAACGTTCAACCAACCCGTTAGCCTGAGGGTGGTAGGCGGTAGTGCGATGCACCTGCACCCCCAAGGAGCACGCCATCTCGGAACAGAGCCCTGAAATAAACTGGGGACCTCTGTCTGAAGTGATGTCCGAGGGCACACCAAAACGGGCAACCCAAGTGGAGAGGAACGTACCAGCCACGTCAGAGGTAGTTGTGGAAAAAAGATGAACGACCTCCGGCCACCTGGTTGTGCGGTCCACCACTGTAAGCAGGTGTGTGAAACCCTGTGATGGGGGCAAGGGACCAACTAAGTCCATATGCACGTGGTCAAAACGCTTGGCTGGAATGGAAAATTGTTCCAGTGGTGCCTTTGTGTGCCGGTGCACCTTGGCACGCTGACAGGCCACGCAAGCTGCAGCCTACCTCCTCACCTCTCTGCGTAAACCAGGCCACATAAAACGTGCGCTGACTAGTTTCACAGACGTACGCACACCTGGGTGCGAGAGAGAGTGAACAGAGTCAAAAACGCGACAGCGCCAACCTGATGGAACCACTGGGCGTGTCCGGCCTGTGGAAACGTCACACAGGATCAAAGGACCGCCCTCTCCCAATTTGACCTCCTCTAGCTTAAGCCCTGAAACGCCGGCACGAAGGGCAGTTATATCAGCGTCTCCCGGTTGGTCAGCGGCCATGGCAGAAAAATCTACCCCGGGAAGCACAGGACAAACGAGCACCCATGACAGACAGTCTGCCACTGAGTTGGATTTTCCGGCCACATGGCGGACGTCCGTTGTAAACTCTGAAATGGCTGCCAAGTGCCGTTGCTGATGCGCTGACCAGGGCTCCGAAACTTTAGACATGGCAAACGTGAGTGGTTTGTGGTCCACATAAGCCGTAAATGAACGACCCTCCAGCAAAAAATGAAAATGCCGTGTAGCTAAGAACAGCGCCAACAACTCGCGGTCAAAAACGCTGTACTTGCGCTCGTAGTCCCGCAATTTTCGGCTGAAAAATGCCAACGGCTGCCATGCGTCACCAACGCGTTGCTCTACAACAGCCCCCACAGCTATATCCGAAGCGTCAGTTGTTAGCGCAATCAGGGCCTCTGAATCTGGATGGGCTAGGAGTGCCGCGCTAGCTAACGCGGACTTAGCACCATCAAAAGCAGTGATCCGGTCCGGGGTCCAAACCACTGTGTCAGTCGCCTTCCTCGAATGCAGGGCCTTGTAGAGAGGCTGTAGGAGATGGGCTACATTGAGAATGAACCTGTTGTAAAAGTTCACCAGGCCTAAAAACTCCTGCAACTTTTTTACCACCAGAGGACGTGGGAACTCTGCCACCGCCTGTACCTTGGCAGGCAATGGAACTGCACCCTGCGCGGAAATACGATGACCTAAAAAGTCGATCACCGGTAAACCAAACTGGCACTTGACTGGATTAATGATCAAGCCATGTGCATCCAAGCGCTGAAAAATTTATTTCAGGTGCAACAGGTGCTCCTCGGTTGACGAGCTGGCCACCAAAATGTCGTCCAGATAGACAAACACAAAATTGAGGCCACGCAACACGGAGTCCATCAACCTTTGAAAAGTCTGTGCTGTCCCTTTTAGTCCAAACGGCATGCGAAGGAACTCAAAAAGCCCAAAGGGGGTGAGGACTGCACTGGGACTTGATGGTAGCCGCGCACCAGATCCACCTTAGAAAAAATGGAAGCGCCCGACAACCGAACAGAAAACTCCTGAATGTACGGAATGGGGTAGCGATCAGGTGTCGTCACGTTATTTAAACGGCGAAAATCGCCACATGGGCGCCACGACCCGTCTGCTTTTGGTACCATGTGAAGGGGGGAAGCCCACAGGCTGTTAGAGCGTCTAACAATACCCAACCTCTCCATGGTACCAAACTCCTCTTTAGCGATGGCCAGCTTAACAGCGTTGAGGTGGCATGCACGTGCAAAAACGGGCGGTCCCGTAGTAGGGATGAAATGCTCGACCCCGTGTTTAGTTTCTGAAGAAGAAAAAGCAGGTGTAGTTAAAGAGGGGAATTCTGCCAGCAAACTTTGAAAAACATCACCTGAAACTAAAACATTAGCATGAGTTAGCGGCCCAGCCCCCCCAGACACACATGGGAAAGTTGCAAAAGTTACAGCGTCAATAAGTCTGCGGTTAGCAACATCTACTAACAGTCCATGAGCACATAAAAAATCTGCACCGATAATAGGAACAGTCACTGAGGCAACAACAAAGTCCCACTCGAACTCACGACCATGGAAAGAAACTGTTGTCCGTCTAGTGCCAAAAGTTCCAATGGGAGAACCGTTAGCTGCAGTTAGCAGTGGGCCACTGCCTCGACCTGCTAATTCAGGTCCAACAGCGTGGACCAAACTCTTCTGGGAACCAGAGTCAACCAGAAAACGACGTCCTGACAGGAAGTCTGTGACGAAGAGCAGCTCACCTTGCTCGCCAGTGCCCACAGCTGCTACTGAGCGTCGGCTTCCTCGTTTCCCGACACCCCGAACGTGCATGGTGGGACGCAACGCTTGGCCTTGTTGCCGAACCTCCGGTGGTAGAAACAAAGGGAGCTCCCCCGCCGAGTTCACGCGCCAACAGCTGAAACCACCGTTGGCTCCTCCATCTCCGTCTGCTCGGGCTCTACCGACGTACTCTGCACCGCGAACCGTCTGGTAGCCAGCAGGACCCGGTCGGCCTCCTCCGCCAAACCCCGGTAATCACCGGTAGATAAACAATTGGAATTAGCCAAGGCAGCCCTCACTTGCGACGGAAGCTGGCGCAGGAAAATGTGCAGGAACAGGAACCCCCCATCGTCTGAGCCAAGTAGCGACAGCATTTTGTCCATCATGCCCACAGCCATACCGTCACCCAAACCAAGCAGGGATAGCAGTTTATCAGCCCTCTCAGTTGAAGACAAACTGTACCTTCGAAGCAGAAACTCTTTGAGGGCGCCATATTTGCTCACGTGCGGCGGGTTGCACAACAGCGGCATGGCTTTGCGGGTTGACTACATATCCAGAGCTGACACGACCAAGAAGTACCTTGTTTCATCTGCGTTCACGCCTCGGAGGCGAAAGAGTGCCTCGATGTGCTGGAACCACGAAACCGGGTCACTTTGCCAGAACTCCGGGAGCTTAACACTCGCTGTGGGAGCAGAGTCGGCTGGGGTCGGCTGTAACAGCTGGGCAGATGCCGCGGCGGCAGGGTCCGAAGAAGAAACAACATCCATGTTTGGTTCTGACGTATTTCACGTCGCAGGTCACCACTGTAGCGTGTGAAGAAAGAGAGACAGACTTATTTCCAAGCTGTTGACTTTAATCCTTCGAGCGCCAGAACCAGAAACAGAATGAATCAAATCACACACGAACATCTCTTCTTCTCTTCCCCTGGGGAAACCTGGGGAACCACTCGCTGGCTCCTCTTACTGGGTGAGAGAGGTTACCTTACTCATACACCACAATATATATATATATATAT
>JBBPBX010002289.1:67136-77436 GCA_038048925.1 Garcialebias charrua | reverse complement strand
CACATTTTTGTCATCTGTGTATGTTTCCCATACTTGACAGACGAAATTGGCCTCTGCATTTAACCCAACCACCACCAGGTGGTGCAGTGGGCAGCCGTAGTCAGCGCCCGGGGAGCTGGGGAAAATAGATGTGCACTCATAGACACCCCAAGGATTCAAGTTTACATTTTCACCAGAGTTGAGTTCTAAAAGCCTGATGGGCCCATAGCTCCAGTATTATAATGACATGGAACTGATTGCAATTCAAGCTCAAATTCCTTCATGTTCTGCCAATTCTAACTCCTCCATTTTGAATGTTATTCTGCATTTCTCTCCGTTTAGGACTTTGTGCCCCTCTACCAGGACTTTGAGAACTTTTACACCAGAAACATTTACATGAGGATAAGAGACAACTGGAACAGGCCCCTATTCAGCGTCCCAGGAGCAAAGATGGACCTGATGGAGCAAGTCTCCTACGACTACAATTGGACTTTTGAGTGAGAGATGGATTTTAATCAAAAGTCAAAATATGTTTTATCTGCATGCTAATAACCATGAAGCATTCAGGCACATAATTACAGGAGAAAATGCAGCTTCTGGGACATGAAATGTGACAATTTGATTAAAAATGACCCAAAACAACTGTAAATATAGGACTGGATAAATAAACCATGAGCTGCACTCCTATTGAGATGCCAAACTAAACACTAATCAGACTCTTTAAGAAAGTTACAAATCACTATACAGTAAACTGACAGGATCTCTTATTTGGCCAAATGATCAATAGGTTCTCTAAAATTAGTACTTGCAAATTAGTTTAGGAGACGCTGGGCACATAGCTAAGAAAGTAACCTCATATGAATTGATTTTCAGTTCATATAACATATATTTTCCATGAACTGCCCTGAGACGAGCAGGAAGTAAAGTAGACCTACCTGAAAAATGCTCCCATCTTCACTGCTGTTTGGTCCAGAGCTCAGCAGCAGTCGAACAGGCCTACAAATCACTCACTTTGATGAAAATACACTAACCTGTATATGAGACTTATCGTTTCTGCTGTTTTAGCTCATTGTCCTCCATGTCAAATGGTCATAAAAAGGTTTTTATAAAATAATATGAACTCATGAGCTACTTGTAGTTGGCTCCATTCAGGTCTTACTTCTTTCATAAACAGGCTGTTTCCATTTAGAAAATGTTGCTGTTTGTTTAAATTTTTTTTTGTTAGTTTTTAAATATTTTGAGAACTCCAGAACGCGTTGGAGGAGAAATCAATTCCAGAAATGCTAAAGTCATCCAGTCTGGTACTGGCAGTCATGGGCCGAGATGGTGTAGAGGCAGGGCAGCCGGCTCAGGACCAGAAGGTCTCTGGTTTGATCCCCGGTCACGGCATACCTCGTTGTGTCCCTGGGCAAGACACTTAACCCCAAGTTGCTCCTGGTAGGACAGGCAGCGCCTTGCAAGGCAGTCTACCGCTACCGGTGTATGAATGTGTGTATGAATGGGTGGATGGTTGGTACTGTGAAGCGCTTTGGGGCCCCTCAAAGGGGGCTGGAAAGCGCTATATAAGTAAGCTCCATTTACCATGACAAACCACTGATGTACTGGTTGTCTTGTTTGTTTTAATCATACTTGCATTTGATGCACACTCTTAACTGATGCTTAGGTCTCATAATCACATGCAATTATGACCATAACAAAGTGCTTTAGGAAGTACATTTCTGGTATTTAATAAGCTGTATTTCATTATACTGTATTAATTGTAGAGCCCAACCGATATGGAAATTTTGGCTATCGCTGATACAGATATTGGGAGGAGCAGGCGAATACCAATAACCAATATAATGGCTGAAAATGTTTTAAGCTTTGTCCATCCCCAAGAATCTTAAGTAAACAGCTACTTTTAAACCACTTGAAGTCTTGAAACAATCTTCCTAACGTTATTTAAATGTTAGCTTGCTAACTTGAGAAGCACATAGCCAACGACAAGCGAGTCGGAGGATTGTAGATAATTATTGATATATATATATATTTTTACAGATCAGTTAAATTAAACTTACAATGCACTGGTCAGCAAAATGCGCTACACAGTATTGCTCGCTGCTTCACCTGTGCTGAAAGTGAAAGTTGAAGTGAACGGCCATGACTTAAAAGTAGTCTTCATGTGCCCTCTGCTGGATACATTGTGCAATTGTGCCTTTTGCAAGGAAGGACAACTACCACTGATACTGATATGTCTCCAAACACCTATATCAGCTTAAAATATTGGCCCTATTGATATATCTACCAGTCTCTAATAAATTCTATAGTATGATTAAAGGATCTAATCTCCCTGTTTGTCCAGGATTTTAAATTTATTGATCATAAATTTAACACTAAAGACATTTTTAAATTTATACCCAAACTATTTTATTTAGTTTTTCTTTTTAAAACACCCAAATATTAACAGTTTTGTACTTTTTTACTTTTTATTTTATTTTTTATTTTATTTTTTTTAATACCTGAGAACACCTTTTTTAGAGATTGGCTCCATTATTTTGAAATCTGTCATTTTACTTGTGTAAGAAATCAACACTTTCAAACTGAAACATCCAATCCCTTCTGTCCTCGCTTGAACGCTTCAAACTGCAACTAATTGTCTAAATGTGCTAAATTTAAAAGCATGATCAATCGATCAATGTGGTTTAAAGCTTTTCTTTCTGCGTTTTTAACATAATTAAGCACCAAGCAGTTGTCTGCTTTATAAAAAAATGTTGCCACTGTGGCATCCTCATCAGTGAATGAGGCCACAGCCACTCTGAGTGTTGTAATCTGAGTTTATGTTCTTTGTGACATGAACACAGCAAACATCTCACTTTTTTACCTACCGGTATTTTATTATTATTATTTTTAATCTACAGGGAACTGGTTTAATATGTTAAAGCTGAATTCATAACTCATTTGAAATGCATTCCAGATACTTTGAACCTTCAGATAACCCCCAAATTTTAACTTACTTTTACATTATGCAGAAACAAAAAGTATTTAAAGAAACCTTTTTATTTAAATTCTAGTTATCTGAACAAATCAGTCATTCTAAATGTTCATTCAACCTTTATTTATACAGGTTAATCCCATAGAGGCTCGGGGGCTCATTTATAAGAGAGACCTGATTTTAACAAAGAGTAATGACAACAGTAGACCATCATAAAAAACAGACAAATTGAGAAGAACAAATGAAAGAAATGGTATTTAAAAAAAATGAAACGAACAACAACAAAAAACAGCTAGGTTGTAAGGCGGTGTAGAAAACTAAAAACAGCAACATGTCTTCATTGGGTTTTGCCATGAACTTAGCAGGTGCTTGAAGCTACTTGGAGTGTTAAGGTCGAGAGCTTAAGATCTTTTTACAATATATTCCAAGAAACGGGAGCAGAGTAGGAGAAGGCCCTTTTGCCTAGTTCACTTCTCACTGAGGGAACACTGCAGGTAATCATGTCCTGAGAGCGCACGCTGTAGCTGCACTCACACGGTGGCATGTAGGAGGCGATGTATGAAAGCAACAGACCAAGAAGTGAGTGAGTCTGTGTGAAGTTAATGAGGACCAGTTAACTACAGGGTGCAATGGTGAGTACGATAGTTACAGCCAGTTATGAATCTTACAGCACCATGATAGACAGCATCCAACGTCTGCAGGGTACTTGTAGGAGTGTTCATGTAAATAATGTCACCATAATCAATGGAGGGAAGGAAAGTCACAGATACAAGGCATTTCCTAGTGTTCAGAGTTAGACATGATCTATTTCTGAAAAAGAAACCCAGTTTAACTTTCAGTTTTCTTACTAGGTTTTCCATGTGAAGCTTAAGAGAGATGCGAATCAACCAAAATACTCAAATATTTATAGGAATCGACAAACTCAATAGGGACACCATTCGAGGATAAAATCAGAGGAAGAACTGCTGGGACCGACTTCCTGCTTGAAAAAAGCATCCCTTTGGTTTTGTCAGCGTTTAGGACAAGTTTGAGATGGAACAAATCAGACTGGATGATGTTGAAAGCAGATTGCAAAAGCTGGAAAATCTCATAAATGTTGTACTATGTACATTCTAATTTATTTATTTTTTTGTCTGTCTGTGTATGTTCTGCTCCTTACAGATACACAGGTCGGGTAGTGAAGGATGTGCTTAACCTGGGCTCATATAATTACCTCGGCTTTGCCGAGAATACAGGTCCATGTGCTGACGCTGCAGCCGAGGTCACCAGGACGTATGGCGTTGGTGTGGCGAGCACTAGGCAGGAAATCGGTACAGACTCACTCAGTTCTTTTGCTATCGCTACTGATCCCTAAATGTTTTTAAGATGAAATAACCACAACGTAGTGTGATATCAAACACAAATCTTTGAGAGGCTCGGTTTAAAGCGTTTATTGAAACATCTATCTGGGCTTTAGGGAACCTGGACAGACACGAGGAGATGGAGAAACTGGCGGCGAAGTTCCTCGGCGTGGAGTCAGCCATGGCTTTTGGAATGGGGTTTGCAACCAACTCCATGAACATACCTGCTCTCACTGGCAAGGTTAGACTCTGACTTTGCTTCTTACAGCTGCAGGTTGAATTCCTCATTATCTTTCAGATACCATCTAGACATTTTGCTTTCTTCATGCCACTATGGCACTCGTGCATGTCTGAAGCTGCTTACAAACCATCATTCCAAAGGTTTATGCTATCATGATCAACTAGAAACAAATGTACAACTGTTCAAAGATTCCACCATCATATCAGATTCAAAACCGTTTTTGCTAGACTGAAAATTAAAGGTGCAGTCTGCAGTTTCTTTAGTGCAGTCTGTAAGTTTTATAAAAATATTTTAACATATTTCTTCACTCTGTCACTATCTCCTGACAGACTGATGTTAGACAAAGTAATCTCTGAAAAAACTATATTCTCCTTGCTTCTCCAGGTGTTACTAAAAGCATTTCTAAAAAGCCACAGTGACCCGCCGTTAACCAGCCAATAAAAACAGAGTTCTAAAAATATTTTAACATATTTCTTCACTCTGTCACTATCTCCTGACAGACTGATGTTAGACAAAGTAATCTCTGAAAAAAACTTTATTCTCCTTGCTTCTCCAGGTGTTACTAAAAGCATTTCTAAAAAGCCACAGTGACCTGCCGTTAACCAGCCAATAAAAACAGAGTTTTTAACCAGCCAATAAAAACGGAGCTTCTCACTTCTTACGCTCCTAACCCACGCCACCGCCTGTCCCAGCCCCCGCGGCCGCGCAGGTTTTCATTGAAATTATTTCAAAGCGATGCAAAACTGTTTTGTATGTGACACAAATGTATTAAATTCCCCTTCTTCATTCCTGATCTGGACTTTTCTTTTGTTTTTTTGCCAAAAGTCAAGTGATCGCTTCATCCTCCGCTGACTCCATGACTGAAATGAGGAAATGAACGAATTTGTCACGAGCGAATTAAACTCGGGTTCAACGTGGCTGCGCGAGGCTCAGCAGATTTGCTGGTGTTCTGGTGTGCTGGACCAGCGCTCCATGTTTTTATTTTATTTTTTAGAACGTTTTATATTAACATATAATCACAGAACTTCGCAGCGGCTGCCACAGGACATGCAATGGAGGCGGAGCTAAGAAGGCAAAGCTGAATTTCAGCAGAGCAAGGGGGAGCAGAGCCATATATGGCTCTAAGTGGGGAGTGACCAGAATGCTTTCCCTGTTGAAAATGTTTCTAAGTGCTGCGTTCTATAGAAACTGCAGAGTGCACCTTTAAAGAAAAAGCTGAAGTCAGAGCAGTTTATTTTGTCATGCAACTGCGTATCACATTTGACATTTTTACGGTTGAGTGCAAGCTAAGGGCAGTAGGTGTGAAACAACTGACTGCTTCTGTTGTGGCACAAAACAAAATCTCTGGTAAAGATTTATATTTCCAACAATATTGTTGTCCTGTACCAAACAGAGCAATCTATTCAGAGATTATTCTTCCTGTAGTTCTCTCACAGATGTATACAAATAATTAGTTCCCAGTATTTGAATGGATAAAAACAACTCAGTTGTGTATGAATCTCTTATTGTCTGTGGTCCGATGTTCTGCAGGGCTGTCTGATCTTGAGTGATGAGCTGAACCATGCTTCTCTGGTCCTTGGAGCCAGACTCTCTGGGTCCACCGTTAGAGTATTTAAGCACAACAGTAAGTCACAATGTCTGTCTTCTTCTTTATTATAAATCCATATACATATTCGTTCAATGTGCCTTCTTGTCTCGAACACAGTTTTATTAGATTTCCTGTATTATGTTGCTGGCTATACGTTTCAATTATTTAATTTTTTACTTGTATGTTCATCAAAATATGTGCTAAGACTTATTCGATAAAAAAATGCAATTTAAAGAAACAAACATAATAAATTATCTACAGACACCAAAGTAAATCTAACTAGAGAAATTGCATTTCCTGCAAAAATGCAGTGCAAATGCTTTTTTGCAGAACTTGCTGAAAAACGGCTGAAATTGGCTAAAAACCATGCTGAAATGTAGCTGAAATGGAAGAACAAGCCTGATTTAGCAGAAGAAAACAGAAAGAACACATATTTACTGAATTAAGTTTAAATAAGCAGAAACGAGCACAACAATTACCGTATTCACCGGAGGAAAATAAGCTCCGGTGTTTAATACGCTTTGTCCAATTATTAACAATAAACAAGGAAAAAACGTACACAATACGCCCCGGTGTTTAATACGCGTCATCACCACGCGACGCGTCAGCGCCTCATTTGCCCTAATCAAGATGGCGGCGACAGAAGCAAGCGAGTACGAAGATCTTCACAAGGAAACACGGTAAAACAATTATTTCTTTGCGAGAAAAAATATATTTCTTAGCTGACTTCATAGCAGACGTGCTTCTGAGCTTAACGAAATGTTCAAATCAGCTGGATTAAAAAAAAAAAGTTTGCTGAATTTTAGGCAGGCGCCAGGCGGGTCAAACCGGACGCTTTCTTTCTTTAAATTTAGCTAAATAAACGCTTAAAAAATATATTTCTTAGCTGACTTAATAGTAGACGTACTCCTGAGTTTAACGAAATGTTCAAATCAGCTGGATTAAAAAAAAAAGTTCGCTGACTTTTATGCAGGCGCCAGGCGGGTCTTCTTTTAAATTTAGCTAAATAAACGCTTAAAAATATATTTCTTACCTCACTATAGCAGACGGGCTCCTGAGCTGAACCAAATGTGAAATCAGCTGGATTTAAAAATCTGCGGTGTGGTTTATGAGTGGTATCTTGCAAACAAAAACAGCTACATCCACAGCAGGGAGCGGGCAGCGACAGAGTCATCAGTCCGACCAAAGGAGTCTTTTTTCGGACACAGCAAGTAGAAACTTCTGGAAGTGGCCCCTCTTCCTCTTCACTCTCTGAGTCCTCTGCTGGCTGCTGCCTACAGCGCCCGTATAGCGGCCGAAACTGGTACTGCACCATTTTCGCCAAAAATGAAAAACGAAGAATCAGAGCGAAAAATGAGTCTAAAAATATGGGAAAAAATCCATAAATAATACTCTTCGGTGTTTAATACGCTGGACATTCAAATGAGCAAAAATACTGCGTATTATAGACCGGTTTTTACGGTATATAATTACCGTATTTTCCGGACTATAGGTCACTTTTTTTGCCTAATTTGCATGCCCTGCGACCTATAGAGAGGTGAGACCTGTTTATGGATTTTTTCCCCATATTGTTAGACTAATTTTTGGCTCAGATATGACCGTTTTTCATTTTGGCAAAAAATGGTGCAGTACCACTTTTGTCCGCTAGGGGACACTTCCAGAGAGTCCGCCGACCGTTTCCAGCTCATGTGTCCGAAAAAAGCCTCCTCTGCTCGGACTGACTCTGTCGTTGCCCGGCCTCCTGCTCTGGAGGTAACTTCTGTTTGCTGGGTTTGTTAGCAAGATAAGTTAAGAACCACGGGACAGATTTTTATCAAACTTACAGATTGTAATCACTGTATGAACATTTACAACTGACTACGGTAACTTTATGAGATGTTTGAAATAAATAAATAAATCGATCTTTTTAGCATCGTTGTTAGCGGTTAGCTACTGTAAATGGATACTATTTAGATAAATAGCTCATAAACCACTCGGCGGATATTTTTTCAGCTTACAGAGTGTAATTATATGGGTTTCATTTACAAACTGTTGACCTGTATGAGACATTTGAGATAAAATTCGAATTTTTTATTCGTTGTTTTAGAGACGGACTCGTCTCGTGTTGGCTTCCATTTTATTTCCGTGTATATCTTAGCAAATAGCTAATAAACCACTCTGCGGATATTTTTTCTGCTTACAGAGTGTACGGTAATTATATGGGTTTCATTTACAAGCTGTTGACCTGTATGAGACATTTGAGATAAAATTAGATTCTTTATTCGTTGTTTTAGAGACGGACTCGTCTTGTGTTAGCTTCCGTTTTATTTCCGTGTACAGGTAGTCCCCGACTTACGAGCGCTCTGACTTACGAGGTCCCGGACTTAAGAGCATGCATCTCATTTAAAAAAAAAAAAAATGTTTTACTTTTTTTTATATACATTTTTTTTTATAAATGAATACATGTACAGTACTGGACAGTCACCAAGCACTTAGCCTATCCTAACACAGTTTTTAAAGATGAAGGAATAAGTTGAATTGTCTCCCTTTCACATAAAGGGAGCAAGCTCCCTATGGAGCCTGCAGGGAGGAGGGAGACAATTCAACTGACTCCTTCATCTTTAAAAACTGTGTTAGGATAGGCTAAGTGCTTGGTGACTGTACAGTACTGTACATTTATCTATTTATAAATAAAAAACAATAAAAAATAAAAATACTGTATATACTGTATATTTTTAATAAATAGATAAATGTACAGTACTGTACAGTCACCAAGCACTTAGCCTATCCTAACACAGTTTTTAAAGATGAAGGAGTCAGTTGAATTGTCTCCCTCCTCCCTGCAGGCTCCATAGGGAGCTTGCTCCCTTTATGTGAAAGGGAGACAATTCAACTTATTCCTTCATCTTTAAAAACTGTGTTAGGATAGGCTAAGTGCTTGGTGACTGTCCAGTACTGTACATGTATTCATTTATAAAATAAAAAATAAATTTATTTTTATTTATTTTTTTTATTTTTATTTTTTTTACTATGTGATCCTACTTACGAATTTTTGACATACGAGCGCCCACTAGGGACGGAACTCGCTCGTAAGTCGGGGACTACCTGTATATTTAATATATATTAAATCCAGCAGATTTGACCATTTCGTGAATTTATTAAGGAACGGTTAAGCTCAGGAACCCTTGTGCTATAACATCAGCTATAATTTTTAGCAAACAAATAATTGTTTTTACTGTGTTAATCTTCTTAAAAGCCTTGCTGTGCGCTCCTGTGGCAGACATTTGCAACAGAGCTAAACACTCGTCCACATTTCCAGGTTGTCTAAGCGGTGACGCGTCACGTCAGCGGTGGATGACGCATTACGTCGGCGGTGACGTAGGTGCGATCTATATTGAGGTGCGACCCGTTTATGGATTTTTCCAAATTTTTGGCAATAATTGGACAAAACTACCTATATTCCGGTGCGATCTATAGTCGGGAAAATACGGTAGCTAAAAACAGCTGAAATTAGCAAAAAGTAGCTGAAAAGTAGATGAAAGGCAGAAAGAAGCTCAGACTACCAGAAGGAACTAGAAAGAGCTGAAATTAACTATAATTAATTAATTTATTTATTGTTTTAAGTGCAATTAGCTGAAAAAGTTAAAATTTGCATGAAAGGAGCTGAATGCGCAGAAAAAGCTGAAACTAGTACAAAAAAGCTGAAATTAGCAGAAATAAGTCACGGTAATTAGGGCGAAAGTAGCGGAAATTACCATGAAAAACTTGAATTTATCTGAAAACGACTGAAATTAGATAAATGATAAAAAGGTAGCTGAAAAGTTGGAACAAGCTTACCGGTAAATTAGCAGAAAGCAGAAAGAACACGTTTGCCCAGTTAGGCTGAAAGAAGCAGAAATGAGCACAAAAAAGTAGAAATTATTTGGAAAAAGCTGAAATTAGCAAAAAATAAATAAAAATACGGCTGAAAAGTAGCTAAAAGGCAAATAAGCTTAAATTACCAGAAAGAAGTGGAGAGAGCACATTTTTGCAGAATTAGGCTGAAAAAAGTTCAAATGAGTGCAAAAAATGTGGAATTAGCCAAAACAGCTAAAATTAGCAGAAAAACAGCTAAGTAGCAGAAAAAGGTTAAAAACTTGCATAAATAAGATAAAAGGAGCATAACAAGCTGAAATTAGCAGGAAGACGTTAGAAGAAGCACA
>JBBPBX010002289.1:41385-53321 GCA_038048925.1 Garcialebias charrua | reverse complement strand
CACACAGTAACAGTAAGTTGTACTATGTACAGTTTTGTTTTGGAATGTCCAGAGGACCAGACTTAGCTTTTTTAGAGAGTACAGGGCAGCTGTAGCCTCCGCAGCTAGTAAAACCAGAAACTGCGTAACTCGGCTTTCCAAAATAAAATTTTCAATTTATTTATTTTTTTTTTTAATGGGAGGTGCGTCGTCACCGCGAAACGTCGTAACTCAAGACCGTCATAAGTCAAGGACTACCTGTATTGAGTGAACATTTGGTGTAGTAACTGCGAGTCATTCATGACACGGTCTCCACCCACGAGCAGATCATGCAACAGATTACTGTTTCACATTAGATCACACAGATTATTATTTTCACATTTTGGCCAAAACAGAACAACTTTCTCAACAAAAGATTATTTGAGTCTAAAGGGTCGGTATATAAGACAGCAGGGAATGTGCTTTCCTTCAAGGAACTTTAGGGTTTAATTTTTTAGAAACATATTGGACATAATGCTGTGCAAATACAGTTGAAGTACTGTATTAAGTTCTACAGTGGTACATTTTAACAAAGATTCCCATAATGACGCCTAATTCTATTTTTTTTTTAGGTTCAAGAATCTTTATTATCCCCATGGGGAAATTTGTTTCACAGTCAAAAGGCACACAGAACATCCATACTTAACATTAAGAAGGTAAAATAGCAGTACAGAAGTCATCATTGTTCAGTGAGAAGCCTGATCACGACAGGGATGAATGAGTTTGTCAGTCTGTTCATCCAACATCTGGGCAGCAGATATCTGTGTCCAGATGGAAGCAACCTGAACTCATAATGGAGTGAATGGTCAGGATCTGCCAGAATCAGTCTGGCCTTGTTCACTGACTGCACCTTGTGTAGGTCAGTGAGGTTGTGTAGAAGTTTTGCTGCACGTCCTGACAATCCCCGAGAGTTTGTTCCTGTTTTGCATGTCAAAAGTCCAAAGCAACAGATAAAGGAAAAAGTGAAGAGACTCAATAAAACATTCTCATAAAATAGAAACATTAAAACCACAGAGCTTCCAATAAAATACATTCTGTGGTGGGTCTTCTTGTAAAGTTCAAGTTCAAGAAAGTTTATTATCATTTTCATCACATGTGGTACATGAGGTGGAAAGAAATTGTGTACACAGTTGCATCCAACAGTAGCAAAATATAAATGATAAAAAGAACCGGTAATAAGGATCCAAGATATAAACTAAGAAATACACTAAACACTAATAGTGCAAAACAATATGCTGAACATCAGCAGCACGAACAGGAGTCTGTGAGAGTAGATGAGTTTGGATGAACACAGCAGCATGAAATAAATCAGCAGCCTGAGATCAGCATGGATAATCAGCAGCACATGTCACCAATCAAAGTGGCATTAGTGATTTTATTTTTTTTTGTAAAAAAAAAAAAATTACGGTGATATTCCTGGTTGGGGACTTCAAGGTAGAAGCTGTTCCTCAGTCTAGTGGTTCTGCACTTAATGCTCCTCAACCTCCTTCCTGAGGGGGAGCAGGGCAAAACGAGTGTGTGCTGGGTGAGTGGGGTCATTCATGATGCAGGTGGCTCTCTTCTTGCATCTGGAGGTGTACCGTAAAAACCGGAGGAAAATATGCACCGGTGTTTAATACACTTTGTCCAATTATTAACAATAAACAAGAAAAATTCGTTAATAATACGCTTTGGTGTTTAATACGCGTCAGCGCCTCATTTGCCCTGATTAAGATGGCGGCGACAGAAGCAAGCGAGTACGAAGAACTTCACAAGGAAAGACGGTAAAAATAATTATTTCTTTGCGAGAAAAAAAATATTTCTTAGCTGACTTTATAGCAGACGTGCTCCTGAGCTTAACGAAATGTTCAAATCAGCTGGATTTTTAAAAAAAAGTTCGCCGAATTTTAGGCAGGCGGTTCGGACCGGACGCTTTGTTTCTTTAAATTTAGCTAAATAAACGCTTAAAAAATATATTTCTTACCTGACTTTATAGCAGACAGTCCCCTGAGCTCAACCAAATGTAAAATCCGCTGGATTTAAAAATCCGCTGGATTTAAAAATCCGCAGTGTGGTTTATAAGTTACGGTATCTTGCTAACAAACACAGCTACCAGTACATCCATGGGTACATCCATAGCCAGGGCGGGCAGCGACAGAGTCAGTCCGACCAGAGGAGGCTTTCTTCGGACACATGAGCTAGAAACGTCTGGAAGTGGCCCTCTTCCTCTTCGCTCTCTGAGTCCTCTGCTGCTGCCCATAGCGACCATAGCGGCCGAAACTGGTGCTGCACCATTTTTGCCTAAAATGTAAAACGACGATATCAGAGCGAAAAATGGGTCTAAAAATATGGAAAAAAATCCATAGATGATACGCTTCGGTGTTTAATACGCAGGACATTCAAATGAGAAAAAAAAACGCGTATTATACACCGGCGAATACGGTAGATGTCTGTGATGGTGGGGAGACTTGTGTTACGTCCACCAGGCTCATTTGGTGGGGTAACATTAAAGGAGACCACACAAGGATTTTGTGATTAAATAAAAAAGGTATTTATTAAATTATTCTAGAACTAAGAAACCTAGAAAAATGAATACCTGCTAGATAAATGAATAAATGAATGCCTAAAATGAGAAACCCAAAATGATTATTGTAGACAAAACTCACCAACACCAACCATAAGGTACAAACCAAACCAAAATGGTGTTCTGAGGAGGAGGAAGGGGGAAAAGCCTTCCTGCTGCTGCATGCAAGGCAGCTTAAATAATAGGAGTGCACCAATCAGGGCAAAACAAAACACCTGTGGAAGGCCTGTCTCCAGAACCATACCAGAAAAAGAGGCAAAAACCACTGCAGCCGTAACACTTGACTCCAACAGACTTCTGTGCAGCCTTCACCACTCTCTGCAAAGCTTTCCTTTCTGCAGCTGTGCAGCCTCTATGCCAAAGTTAGTTCACATGTGCATCAAAGGTCAGTTTGTCATTAAGAACAGTTCCCACATATTTATATTGTTGCACCACCTCGGCAAGAGTGGCAACTGAAGAGTCTTTTCTAAAACCAATGATCATCTCCTTTTTCTTAAAGAACATTTAACTTTAAGAAAAAAGACTCGCACCATTCAGTGAAGTCCCCGACCACAGACCCAAGGTCTGGATCATCACTGCTATGATTTTGTCATGAGCAGTTGCTAATGAGTCTGTTTTGTATACTGGTAGTTATTAACACTCTGTAATGTTAATTCAAACACAGCAGTGCAATCTGTAACAACAATAGTGACTAACATCACATCTTTTTCTGATAGTGAGAATTTTTTAATAATCTGTCCCCATCAGCAGCTGTTACAAGCTTTTCCAGTCACCGCTTTATGTTCAGCTTGCATAATTTGCACGTTTCTTTCTTTTAAAAAGGCATTTGAACACTGCGGTGTGGTAACTTAACATATATTGATCTTGTTTAGTCTTGCATGGACACATCTCTGGGTTCTCTACACTGTATAAAAATTCTACTTCAGCCATTACTATTCAAATGAAAAACACACTTCGGGTTGTTATAATTCCACTAATTATTCAGAACCGTTAGTCTCATGCCTCACTGCTTTAAGCTCACTTGTTTTCTTTTTTTAAATAAGGTTCCAGAGAGTTGTGACTAATTATAAAACCTATGCATGTGTAAAGTTATGGTCAAAGTTTTCCAGCATGAAGCTTATTAAGGACCTGACCAGCAGGAGTTCAGAGGAAGAAGGGGAGTCTGTGCTGATAGTTCACAACTGGCAGGCATGTTTTAGTGGCACTGACTGGTATGAGCTGGAGATAATTTGACTTTTATTATTTTTCCCCAGTTATGCCCTCTATAGGAAGCGCTTAGAGCGCTGTAACAACCTTGAAATTGTTTGAAACTTTTCAGAGATCTGAGGGACATTAAAGGGAACATGGGCTGTGAAATGTGCTGAACTGGAAGGACCCGGGTTTGAGCTCTGCTGACCTGAAATGTCCTTTCTTGAAGTGACTTCAGACGTACTGCATCCCTCCCTTTTCTTTGTCTGGCATGTACAGTACATTTCACTGCTGTGAATCCATTTAAAAGCTACATTACAGTGCCAATTGAATCTCTCTGCGGGTTGAGGTATAAAATATTAAAAAGTCCTTTGAGTCCAGAGCTCCACTTACAGCACCAGCAGTCCTCACTGTGATTGTCTACAGATGTAGACGGGGCAGCTTTTGATTGCCGTTGGCAACACATCAAAAAGCTGTCCACTGTTCTCTGAGGGCTCTTCTGCTGTACTCATGGCAGACCCTCTGGATCTTCCACTGTCAGACGCTGGATTATACACAAATTCTCACCAGTCTGTTTCTTAATGGGACATTTCTGGATCTTTGAGATGGAACAATACACGTAGAAACCTGAACCGCTTGATTACCGTATTTTCCGGTGTATAGGTCGCACCTTTTTATGGTTTTTCCAAGGCCTGCGACCTATACTCAGGTGCGACCTATATATGGCTTGTTATCACTTTCGGTGAAACAAATTTTTAAATCCAGCTCATTTCACAATTACGTTCATTTATTAAGGAAAAGTTCAGCTCAGACATATATTTGCTATAATTTTTATCAAACAAATAATTGTTTTTAAGTGTTAATCTTCTTAAAAGCCTTGCTGTGCGCTCCTGTGGCAGACATTTGCAGCAGAGCTAAACGTAGGTGCGACCTATACACCGGTGCGACCTATCTAGGGATTTTTCCAATCTATTGATGATAATTGGACAATGCGACCTATACACAGGTGCGACCTATACACCAGAAAATACTGTAGTTGTGAAGTTGCTCATTAAGTCTTATTGGTCGGATTTGTGCATCCTTGTTTGGACTGTTGCAATAAATCAATCGCACGGTAAATGAAAATTATCAAACTCATCATTTATTGGCTTTACCGTTTCTTCGTGTCTCTCTGCTGAAGACGTTGGATGACAAAAGGCTCATCTCCAGTGCTCTTCACTGACCCCTTCTTTAAAATCAATTTAACTGTCCAAAATTGCATTTTTGGATCATTAAAAGCAGCTAAGCAGAGAAGCTAAGCTATGAGCTAAGCTAACAGACTGACCTCGGAGGGGAAAAACCTCTGTCTTGTCAAAGCTCCAAAATTTCGTGTAAAAAAAAAAAAAAAGGGTTTTCTCTGCAAAAAGAAGCTGAGAACTTGTTTACTGATTTTTATTTTTTATTTATTAAAGGCTTTGTGTGGAAAAAGTCCATGCTCAAGAGCTCAAACCACACCGAGTGTCTGCCATTTTGAAAACTGAAAAAAGGAAAGAGCGACTGCTCATGTCACGTCAAGGGGCCTCCTTCACATTTTTCCTCAAGACACACTGCTCGCTCCCTCATTATCCATCATTCAGTTCAAGCAGTCTTATACTGCCATCTGGTGAAGGAAAAAGTACTACACACAAAAATTAACCAACATTTCTTCTTAAATTTGACAATACTAATTATTGTCAAATTTCAAACAATATTATCATTTATTGTGATAATTTTTGAGACAATTAATCGCCCAGCAACAATTGTTATCGTGACAGGCCTAATTGGTTTGGTTCCGATTTTATTCACCACATAGGGTTACTGCTTCATCTTTTTTGCTTAGTAAGAGAGTGGAAAAGTTTGAACAGTTGTGTTGTCAGTACAGGTAGTCCCCGACTTACGAGCGCTCTAACTTACGAGGTTCCGGACTTACGAGCTGGCGAATTTTTGGAAAAAACGCAAAAAATACTGAGTTTTTCTGTGTTTTTTCACCACAGTTCGTTAGCTAAACATGTGGACACACGTTTCCGATCATTTTTATGCACTCATAAGCAGTTTTTCGATGAAAAACGAGTGTTTGTAGTCGCGCTAGCAAAACCGTTCCAACTTACGAGCGAAATTCCGGACTTACGAGACACGTGGCGGCCGTTCCAAATTACGAGATTTCCGTGTTACGAGCGCCTCGTTGTAACGGAACTCGCTCGTAAGTCGGGGACTACCTGTAGTGCTTTAACGGAGTACCCGAGTAATCGACAGATCGAGTCATAAAACTTCTACTGAGGTCTTTTTGTCCCTCTCGAGTACTCGTAGTGACGTCATCATGTTGCACTGACGTCATTACGTCACATGTCACATGATCCGCACCGAGCGCGGGATAGTAGTAGATGCTACAAAATGGATTCCTCTGTGCGCACGGATGTATGGAGCAGGCCCAGTCTTGTCAAAAAGGTAAAAATGCATTGTGCGTCAGTTAATTCATTCATTCATTCAACCTTTATTTATACAGGCTAGCCTCGTTGAGTCATGGGGACTCATTTACAAGAGGGACCTGTCTCACTCACACCAAACAACCATCCACTCTCACACTCACACCTAGGGTCAATTAAGAGTCACCAATCAGCCTAATGTGCAAGTTTTTGGTTTGTGGGAGGAAACCGGAGTACCCGGAGGAAACCCACTGACAACTTGTCAGCATTAACTGATGCAGTTTATCTAAAAAGTTCCTAATGTTCCAAATTAAAGTTGTAAATCTGTCTATGTGCCCACCCCTGATTGTAAAGCATGTCAGACAGATGTTTGATCATCTCTCCTGTCTAAGATGGGTGTGTCAGTGGGCTCAGATATATTAGATAAGTGCTGCTACATCTGAAGCTGTTATCAACCCTTCTTCTTCTTCTAAAAAATAAAAACCCAGAACAAAATGAGCTGAAAACAGAGTGGGAGTATTAAAGTGCTGTATGCTTTCATCTGTCATGATGGTGAAATCTCTCTGTTGGTTGTCTCCTCTGTAGCATCCCATGGCACTTTGAAGTGTCATGTTGATTTCTATGATTCTTACACCCGCCTGAGCTTTGACCTTTTCATTTTGCCGTTCACACACACATGCGCGTAATCAGAAACCCATTCGTTTTTTTTATTTTACTGACCCATGAATATTTTAACATTAATTAAACAAGTCAAATCTTGTTTGTGCAGAATGCCACACACGGTTATTAAATAGGAAGATTCATTCTGGCAAAATACACCTGCCGCCGCCTCCTTTCGGCTTTTCCCTCTTCAGTGGTCGCCACAGTGAGTCGTTGTCCTCCAACCACCTCCATGTCCTCTCTAACTGCATCCATATATCTCCTTGTCTTTTTCCTGGCAGCTGCATTTCTAACATTCTTCTACTGATATACCCACTGTCCCTCCTCTGGACATGTCCAAACATCTCAGTCTGGCCTCCCTAACTTTATCTCCCAGTTGTTCAACATGTGCTGTATCTCTGATGATCTCTAAAAATACACTTGCCTCTGAACTGAAAAACCTTGATTGTCCCCTGTCGAGGAGTAAAGAGGGAGATTAGAAATACCCTCCGTCTGTCCAACTGTTTCATTGTGAGCATGGTAACTTGTTAAAAAAAAAGGCAAGATACCCACTTCCATTTTGGTGTGTGGCTGCATCTAATAAGAAGAAAGGATCCATTCATCCATTATCTTTTACCTGCTTCTTCCTTTTCAAGTTGTGGTCGTCACTGGTGCTTATGTCCATCCATCACTGTGCGAGAAGCGGGGTGCACCCTGGACAGGTCTCCAGTCCATCAGGGATACAGAGACGAATGAGACAACCAACCACTCACTCTCTCACTCACACCTAGGGACAATTTAGACTTACCAATCAGACTGGCATGCATGTTTTTGGTATGTGGACAGAGAAAGCATGCAAACTCCACCCAGAAAAAACCCTGGCTGGGATTTGAACCGGGGCAGCCGTTGGGTTGCCGTGTCAAAATCCAAGATGGCCACCACCATACCATGGTCATGTATATACCGGTATATTAAGAGAGAGGGGTAGATATTTGGATGCTGTGGATCCATATTTAAGCCATGTGTCAGCATCAAGAATTCTTCTGCTTGTCCAGATGCATTATGAGCACGCAGATGATGAATGCATGATGCTTGAAATGTGATGCTCCATGATTTATTTCTGTCCTTTTTGGCAACGATATTGGAATGACAGTAAATTTGTGACTTATTGCCAGAGCAGAAAGTAAATAAGCAACAAAATTGAAGCTACTCTGCTGAGTTCTGTGAAAAATCTAAATGATTTCTGCTTTTTATTCTGGTTTTCTTCTCTTTTTTTCTTTTCTGTAATTTTGTTTCTGTTAAGTCTCCCAGCTGCAGTCAGGCTCTCCTGTCAGATGCTGTGATTTGTTTTACTGCTGAAAGACGAGAGGAAATTACAAACCAAAGAGTTAAATATTTGTAATCATATTAAAGCTCCAAGAAGTGTAAATATTGGGTTTAGAGGCGATGATCAAATTAAATCCTAGTGTTCACTCATTTTTACAATTTTAGTAATTAAACACCTCCAAGATTTTTTATGATTTATTTGCCCAACTCAGAATTAGAGCACTTATTAGATTGAATGAGCATTTGTTTCTGCTACACAGCCTAGTTAATGGTTTCTTTTTAACCCTTTAAATGTTTCTGCAGGCGCTGAGTGCCATCAGCGAGGTAGGAGACCTCCTTCAGCTCAAGTACTCCCGTCACAGAAAATGGTCGTCTCCATCGCGGCCTTTTGATGATGCCATCTATGAGGATGTTGACTGATGAAACGCTCTTCTTCTAAAGTGACATGAACTAGAACAGCCACAAGAAGTGCAGGTCAAGATAGACCACAAGTTTTGATGAAGTGCACAACTTAAACGTAACCCCACAACATAAGGAACGCTCTCATCTTTTTGCCTTAAACATGCAGAACTTGTTGAACGCACCGAAAATGTATCCTCTCTGTTCTTTATCAAGATGCTTTTTTTATTTATTTATTTTTTGTTGGTTGTGTCTGGGGTTCCTATGGCACTTGTTGTCATTAAACCTTGGCGTTCCTCTAGTTAGGATGTCATTTCTCCAGACTTATTTGTTCCTTATAATGAACTAATGTGAATTTAAAGTTACACTTTTAACCATTAAAGTCCTTTTTTTTTTTTTTTTTTTAAGTCCCGTACTTTTCAGGTTGCTGATTGTTGCCATATGCAGAAAATTCTGAATGTTGCATCATTTGCACAAAACAAGTCTTCTGTGTTTACTCTGCCTGCCTGTCGAAGAATTTATTTTGGGGATTTTGTCCGAAAGTCACTTTCTTTGGATTCTTTTAAGGCGCAGAACTAGTCTACAAATGTTTTGCTCAGAGCATGATAATAGCAAACGTATGATCAAATTACAGTTTTCACCTTTTTTATACTCCGAAGGCATATTTCGCAGTCGAGTAAAGAAGATGTAGCCAATATGTTAATTTCAGGGGATCTTTTTTGTAAAGTAAAAATGACTTTTTAAGAACCAAAGTTCCATTCTTGCTAAAACACATCTGTTCATATAAAGCTAAAGTCTGCAGGTGCTTGAGCTTATAACTTTCTGTAGATCCACAAGCTTTCGTCTTCCAGTGAAAGAAACATTATTTTTTTGTTTAGATGTGACATGTTTGTTCTTCTGCTCTTGTAAATAATAGATTTAGATAACCTTTAGCTATAGTTCGTTGAACTGTTATTATCTAGAATTTACAGCTGGCATGTTGAGATCATCTCTAAATACTAATCATGAATTGTATGTCATTCTTTTTATTGATACATCAACCATATTGCTGATGGGTAGAGGTTGATGCTACTGCCAGTGGGAGACCCCCCCAGACCCATGGAGGACGGGTCAAAAACAACTGGGGATCAAAGTCCTCAATATGTTACCTGTAGAGGACATCATGTTTAGATCCAAATATGAACTTATGCTCTGTAATCCTGCTGATATTTATCAATCGATATTTAGAAAATGGCTCCAGGGCTTTATGGATTTCCTTAAATTGCTTTCACTAAACTAATCCTGTTTTGGGATGAGCTGTCCTTTTGTATATCCAACCTTAGATATATAACCTTTCGCAGTGAGCTGAATGACTTATCTAGGTGTTTTCTTCTTAGAAGCCATGAAGGCAAACAAAAAGGTGCTGGAGTGCAACTCTCGGCAGACACCACCTGAATCTGTGTTGTAAGCTCCAGTAATCAGAAGCTTAGATAATGGCACCAAAATTTAAATAAAACCTAAATCATGTCTCTATCTGCTCCAGATAGAATTCCATTCTAGGACTGTGGTCCTTGAGGAACACCATCCTGCATGTTTTAGTTTTTCTCTGCTAATTTAAATGAATGGGTGGTTAACAGGCTTCTGCAGAACATGAAGTGATTAAATCACTGAATCAGGTGTGTTGGAGCAGAGAAACAACTAAAACATGCAGGATGGTGTTCCTCAAGGACCTGAGTTGGGAACCATTAGCTTTAGAAATATTTAAAGTCAAAATTAGTCATTTTACACCACATTGTGACAAATGTGACTTTTTCTTTTCTTTTTTCGAATTTTGGTGATATTTTTTCTAGTTTAGTCTTGTAGATAATGTCAAATTTGCATAAACACATGCTCCCCCCCTACCATTGTACCGTTTCTTGTTTTGTGTCTGGTCACATGGAAGCATATGGTGAACGCAGTGAGGTTACTGTGTTTTAATGTTAAGCTAAATAGATTTCTGTGACCTCTGTGCGCATGCACACTTTCTGGCATTGTCTGTTTCTGCAATTGTTCCACATTATTTTGTTTGTCTTTCTCTACATCATGTTCATGAGTTGAAGGATGATAATGTTACTGAACACAGCTCTTTAGACGAAAAACAGCCCACATGCACACAGCAACACTTGGCACATGTGTATTTTGAAGCCACTTGTAGTTGAGACTAATGCATGCACACAGTTTAACACTGCTTTGCACAAATGGTGTTTGTTCTGTTCTAGTCTTCAAACCTTGCTCCTGAATGGTTGTACTTTTTTTTTTTTTTTCTTTCTGCTGAAATTTTTGAATCCCTGGATCTTACATGTCCTCATTTGTGTAATGGCTCAGATGCAGGATTGTTTTATTTTGCTTTTACATATAGGAAATGATCTGATGGCAGTGACAAACATGTTTTGACATCAGAACTTTATTCTGCAGGATCACCCAGGCTCATGGTCTGATGTCCTATTGATACAATAGAGTATAAAGGAAACCTTTGGACTTTGTGATTTTTTTTTATTTATAATTTGATACATCATAGGAAATTCTGCCTTAATGAGTTCTGATGCCTAATTTAAACTCAGCCGTTCATCATTTATGTCACAACCACATCTCAAATATTTTACACACCAGTGCCTTTAAACAAATTGTTTTCTATGATGTAAGAATGGGGCCTCCTACTTTATGATGGTTATTGTATGATTGTCACTGATTGTGTTGTTTTTGTTCACCCAGTTACATGTGTTCTAGAACATGCACCAAAACGCAGCAACATATTGTGTCACATTAAAACCTCTGCAAATGTGCAGTTTTTAAAGACTCCTGTTTGTTGCTTTTTGCGTTTATTAACCCACTCTTACAATAAAGCATAAAACTTGTATCTGTCAATTACAACATATTTTAAGAATATTCTGCCAAATCTTCTGTTATTAAGGTTTTAGTTCAAATCCGACTTGGATGTTAAAGCTAATCTGAAGATTAATGTCTGTTTTCAGAGAACTATTTGACTGAGCTGCTGGTACTGAGCTAAACTTTTGAATTTCCCTCTGGGATCAATGAAGTTTCTGTCCATCTTTAATTGTTGAATTTTTTTTCTTCTCATTTTGGGACCTCGGGTCCACTGAGCACTTTGCCATCATGCATATGCATAAACCTATGGAAACACTGGCTGCCCTTTGGTTTTTATTTTACTTTATTTGCCACCAAATAAACAAACTGACATTTAAAGGAAAGGTATAAGTTGTTCCCATAGGATTAGAAAACATTTAAAAGGGTATATTAAATGTCAACATATTTGATGATGATAGATAAAATAAATTGAGGAATAAAATTAACAAAGCAAAATAAGCTGATTATGTCAAACTTAA